>PVJS01035351.1:0-21065 GCA_004027185.1 Glis glis | reverse complement strand
CACACACACACACACACACACACACACACACACACACACACCACATAATAGCATTTCAGTCAATGAGGGACAGCATATGCAATGGTGATCCCATAAGATTATATCGTGAAATTGTAACAGTCTTAGTTTGCTTAATACACTCAATGTTAACACAATGATGAGGTCACCTAGCAGTGCATTTCTCAGAACGTATTCCTATTAGTAAGTGTTACATGACTGTATGTGAATGTCTGTGTCTGTGTGTGTGTCTGAGGACCAAAACATATCAAATAAGAAAGTAAGTCAAGAGAATAAACACATTAGAAAACATGAGAATATTAAAAGTTATTAGTACTAAAAGACAAAAATAAGTGAGATAACAAGGGAGATCTAAATGTCAACACTGTGACATGCTATGGTACAGAACACCATATTAGAGGCAGAATTATTATTATTTCATTTTCATGTAGCTGATAAGTGCCATAATGATATAGTATGTATAGCAACATTTTCTAGAAAAATAATTATAGCATTAAGTGAAAATTATTACTGAAACCAATTTGTTATGTGGAAATAACCACTAAAACCAATTTGTTAATCCTCAATTCTTATCTTTCAAAACAAGCCTAGGGCTTGTACTACTTTAGTACAACTTTCCTTTCCAAACATCTAAGTCAGTCAAATATGCCCACCTGTGTGTTTCTTTCATTTTCTTTCTTTCTTTTTTTGTAGTGGGAATTGAACCCAGAGGCATTCTACCTCTGGGCATTCCACCCCCAGCCCTTTCTAATTTTTATTTTGAAACAGGCTCTCACTAAGTTGCTGAGGCTGGCCTTGAACCTGCAATCTTTCTGTCTCAGCCTCCCAAGTACTGAGATTACAAGAATGCTTAACCATGCCCAGTTCCACATGTGTCTTTTTCTGTGCCAAATTTTCATTTCATTCTACCCATAATTGAATTCTCACAACTATTTTACTAAACATATATTGTACTTACTTACAGTTCATATTTACCATTTTTGCTAATATTTTATTATTTCCTCACCTTATTAGTCATACCATATGTTATCATGATTATCAGAATAATCAGATTGGTATTGTAATTCTTCTAACTAGAACACACTGTATTTTCAGCTTGTATTTTTTTCGTTTCTTACTTATTTGATGAAGGGTTGTATCTAAATGGATTGTTCAAAGAAAATCTCTAAAATATTTAATTTCATATTTTTTATATCCCCAAATTGTGAAAATTGAAGAAATGAAATTTAAGACATGGAAAGGACTTTACAATTCACCTACTTCAACCCCCTTTTGGCTACAGAAATGTCAGAGTTAAAAGCTATACTCATAAAAGTGATTTATTAATTTATCCATCAAACACTCATTCAATAATTTCTATGATAGAAATTGTTCTAATTGCCAGAAAAATCAAGATGAATAATCAGTAATTCAGTAATGTACAATAATGTGGAGGAAATTGGAAAATAAGTATATAATTATTGTACTATGCATCAAAGATACTGATAGAGCTATGAACAGAAAATTGTTGAAATACAGAAGGAAGCCTGAGAAGTCAGGAAAACCTTTTTGGAAATGGTGGTATCTGAGTTGAATTATAAAGAATTTGAGAAACTCAGGAAATTTCAGGGAAAAGCATCGAAGCAAGATATTACATGAGGGTAACTACAAATAGCTTGTTGATATCAACACATAAACTAATATGCAGAATTGGTGAGGAGTGAAGAGACAGTTCCTATAGGACCTGCAAAAATGATAATATCATGGGACTTGATGTTTCTCAGGGTGTACTCTTGAGTTTCTACATCAAAATCATGGGGGGCAGGTTAGAGCTTAATAAATAATTGTTGAGCTTCATCTTGGACCCAGCAGATAAGACCCTCAGGGGGTTGAGCCCATGTGTATTCATGTATAGCACTCTGGGTATGTGATTTTTATGTAGGCCAGAGAGTGTATAATTGAACTTAACATAGAACAGAAGAATATCAGAGGAGAGTAAAAGATTAGAATTGTGGAATTCCATTAGTAGCCCAATTATGAAATGATAATAACAAAATAGAGCAACTGTAATGGTAATTGATATTTAATGGTAGAAAGAATGTATAGTATACATGAAACAAAAAGTCAAGGAAGATTTAGTTTTTGTCTCAGTCAAGATTCTCATTCCTATAATCTAAAACAACTGACCACACAAATTAGAGGTAGGAAGATTTATTTGCTCACAGCTTTTGGAGATTTCAGGGTTCAGTCCACGTGAGGCTGGGGTTTGTGGAACTCAGGGCATGGTGGCTGGAAGCAGACAGAGGGAGAGAGCAAGGGCTCTGTTCTCACATCATGCTCTTTTGCTGGAAGCAAGAGAATGCCAACACGCAAGGGGATTCAAAGACAAAATCACAATCCTGAAGGTTACATCCCTAGGGATCCACCTTTTCCAACTACACCCGCCTAGGTTATTACCTAGTAAATCCATTACAATGGATTTATCCACTAATGAGATTGCAATCCTCATGAGTTAATTACATCAACTCTGAACCTTAATATATGAGCTCTTCAGGGGACATTCTATATCTAACCATAACAGTTTTATGACAAAATGTCTGAGAACCCCATTCTACTATGTTTATAGACTCATGTGGGGAAAAGGGATCTTTAGCAATCATTAACTCAATTAAAATTAAGACCCCTCCAAAGTAAGCATATTCATAGATAACACATTCAAATAGAGCCCCGGAAAGACACACATCAGGAAAACATTTCCAAAGATAATTCAAAATTCTAAAAATAGTCTGGGTAAGTTCTTTGAAAAACATGTCATGCTGTTCTTTGGGCTGAAACAGATTAAGGAAGAACAGGAGAGTAATGCATCTCACAGGGAAAGACTCTGAAACAGAAGCATTTTAAACAGTCAATAAATCAAATGCTGGGCAAGTGGAATACAGGGGTAGAATGCCAGTGCTTTAGAGCCAGGAAGGAAAGCAAGGGGTGATGTGATCAATGTCAGTGTGGTCTTACAAGTATTAAGAAGAACAAGTAGCTAAGGTCTTCTAGATAGGCTAGAAGAGTTCAGTGTTGAAAAACAGGTCAGGTCAAAGGCAGAGAAAAGAAATGGTAACAAGGCTTTAGATGTGGTAGAAGGGCAGTAGCTATTTCTTTTTAGATTCTCTTCTCTGTGACTAATGTATGTGATTAAAAATCATAAAGTTTGCATCAGTGAAGGTCGGTGTTCTGGGATGTCAATGGGAATATTGGAAACTGGGTCTGAGAATCGGTTGGGATGGAAATAGTACAAAAAAACAGATATTTATGCTATTTAGATTATGGGTTCAAGAACTATGACTGATCTTTTAACTTCAAAGATAAATCTTCTACTGGATGCAAATGTTGTGGATTCATTTATTACTACTTCATCTATTGACAAAACATGTTTAGTGAAAAATAAAGCTGAAGGAGCTCTTTTCCAGCCAAGGAAAAATAAACAGCATGCAGCTTGCAACTCCATCTGTGCCTCCTGCTTTCTACAAAACGATCAGATTTCTCCAATAAAATCAAAGAAAGGTAGGGTGTTCTGTAGTGACTCATGGTCAGAGAAAAAGAGAAGAGTCATCATGATGGCACTGAGATGATTGTGAAACAAAAATAATTTTTATCTGTGAGTACAACACAACATGTGTGACTGGTTCTATCCAGATTCAGTCTGCACAGGTAGGATAAACACTGGATTAAAAGTTAGGAAAGGCACCTTCCAACTCAAACTCTACCATTTGGTTCTAGGAGTCAATTTTCTAATCTGAAAAATAGAGGGATTCATCTAAATGACTTCTAATGCTCCATGCAGTTCTAGTATTCTATGGAAGATAATTATTAAGAACAGTAGAATAAGCTTTTCTTACTTCTCTCTTTGTACACCACAAAACACAACCACAAAAACAATACATAGAAAAAAAAACGACTTACCTCAACCTAAACCATAATTGATGCTGCACAAATTCCAGTGTTCTGATGGCAGGACCATGCTGTGAGCCCACAGCGCTTCCTCTGTTAGCAATTTGGCAGGCTCTAAATTATGCAGTGCTAAGTGTTGCACATGTAAAAGTATATTAAAATACAAGATTGATTAGACTACAATGTTCTGGACAAACGTTGATCTATTTTTATTCAAAATTGAGAAATGATCACAAAAAATGGCAGAAATGTGTCTTAAAATTATTTTAAAAAAAGAAAGTAGAGAAAGGATGATATTTTATGTTCATTTTTTGGTGCATTGTAATTATACATTTTGATATATGTCAGGGTATGAACATCATACATGCACACATTGCACATTTAGCCCTTCCTCCAATCCCACCCTATTCCCTCCCCCTTCCCTCCCTTTCATGCTCCGGATAGTGATTGAGTCTTATAGGTTTGTGTATGTACATCATGTGCTGTAGTGTGTTTCCCTCCACCCCCCTCCCAACTCCCTCAGTTCTCTGTCCATCTAAAGATTTCTTCTTCTTCCCTTCTAATTCCCTTCTAAGTCCCATTCTATCTAGCTTCCACAGATTAGTGGGAACATCCGATTTTTTACTCTTAGTGACTTACTAATATCACTTAGCATGATGTTCTCTAGTTTTCTCCATTTCCCTGCAAATGATGCGATTATGCTCTTCTTTGTGGCTGTGTAAAATTCCATTGTGTACATATCCCATAGTTTTGTGATCCATTCATCTGTTGATGGACACCTTGGCTGGTTCCAAAGTTTGGCAATTGTGAATTGTGCTGCTATAAACATAGATACACAACCATTAGTCTGGTAGTTGGGTTTTAGTTCTTTGGGGTAGATGCCTAGAAATGGTATTACTGGGTCATACGGTAGGTTTATTCCCATTCTTCTGAGGATCCTCCACACTGTTTTCCAAAGTGGTTGCACTAATTTGCAATTCCACCAACAGTGTAGTAGATTTCCTACTTCTCCACATCCTCACCAGCATTTGTTGTTGTTTGTGTTTTTAATGATTGCCATTCTAATTGGGGTTTGGTGAAATCTCAGGGTAGTTTTGATTTGCATCTCTCTGATTGCTAATGATGTTGAACATTTTTTCATACATTTATGGGCCCTCTATCAGAGGAGTAGCTGGCAAAAATCTTCTCCCATTCTGTTGGCTTTCTGTTGAGGTTCTTGATTGTTTCCTTTGCTGCACAAAAACTCTTTAGTTTAATGCAATCCCACGTATTAATCCTCATTTTAGTTTCCTGTGCCTTTGGGATCTTGTTTAGGAAGTCTTTACCTGTGCCTATGTGTTGAAGCATTGGGCCTATACCCTCTTTGAGTAGCTGCAAGGTCTCTGGTCTGATTTCTAGGTCTTTGATCCATCTGGAGTTGACTCTAGTGCAGGATGAGAAAATGGGGTTTATTTCTATTTTTCTGCATATGATTAGCCAGTTTTGCCAGCACCATTTGTTGAAGAGGCTATCCTTTTTCCATTTGGTGTTTTTACCCCCCCTTGTCAAAAATCAATTGGCTGTAGGTGTGTGGGTTTGTTTTGGAGTCTTCTATTCTGCTCCATAGGTCTACGTGTCTGCTTTTCTGCCAATACCATGCTGTTTTATTACTATAGCTTTGTAGTATACTTTGAAGTCAGGTAGTGTGATGCCTCCTGTGTGGTTCTTGTTGCTGAGAACTACTTTGGCTATTCTGGGTTTTTTGTTGCTTCAAATGAATTTAAGGACAGATTTTTCTGTCAGTGAAGAATGACTTTGGTAATTTAATGAGTATTGCATTGAATCTGTAGAGCACTTTTGGGAGAATGGCCATTTTGATGATATTTATTCTGCCTACCCAAGAGAATGGGAATCTTTCCATCTTCTAAGATCTTCTTCAATTTCTTTCTTCAATGTTTTGTAATTTTCCTTGTAGAGGTCTTTTACCTCCTTGGTTAGGTTTATTCCCAAGTATTTTATTGTTTTGGGGGATATTGTGAGTGGAAATGTCTTCTGGATTTCTTTTTCAGTGGATTTATGGTTGGCATACAAAAAAGCTTCTGATTTTTTAAGATTGATTTTGTATCCTGACACTTTGCTGAATTTGTTGATCAGTTCTATGAGCCTTTTGGTTGAGTTTGTTGGATCTTCTAAGTATAATGTCATGTCATCTGCAAATAGAGATAGTTTCAGTTCCTCTTTTCCTATTTGTACTCCTTTTATTTCCTTCTCTTACCTTATTCACTCTGGCTAGGGTCTCGAGTACTATATTTGTGATGGAAACATCACAAGAATTTTGTTCTAACGAATACAGAATGAGGAAAAAACTTCATCAAAATCTGAAAGAGACTATAATTAATATAATCTCTTCTAAAAGGCCATATTAGAAGAGTTTAAAGGGGGAATAGAAAGCATCAATAGCATCAGGCCTCCTAGAAAGTAAATGCAAGAGAAAATAGTGTTAAACATCATTGAATGTAATTGATAAGTATTAAAATGTAAACTAAAATTACTGAGCTGGGCACAGTGGTGCATGCCTATAATCCCAGCAACTCTGGAGACTGACACAGGGAGGATCAGAGATTTGAGGCTAGCCTGAGCAACTTAGTGAGAACTGTCTCAAAATAAAAACACAAAGAGGACTGGGGATATAGCTCAGTGGTAGAATGCCCCTGGGTTCAGTTCCAAGTACCATAAGTAAATAAGTAATCAAGATGGGAAAACACTTGTTAGGTTGGGGGAAATCACACAAAACAGAATGGAGAATGTAATTATAAAAGAACATTATATAATAGCTAATTATCTAAATCAAACAAATGAGAGTTACAGTGATATTTCTATAGCATTAAATGATGAATAGAAAATCATTAATTTGTCTAGGGGAAGAAATTTTTCTTACTTTAAAGAAAAATTTTGTTTTAATGAATGTCTCATTGTATATAAGAGGGGTAAAAAGAATGACTCAAATGAAGGCAGCAAACAGTCATAAAGAAGATATCAAATGTGGGACTAGGCAGCAAAAAGTAATAAGGAATCCACCGTACCTGGAAAATCAGTTAGGCCTCAGAATTTCTGTAGCAACGCTTGCTACTTACAACAACAGAACAATTCTAACAGAAATCTGAGAAATAAAATGTTCCAAAAGCAGAGTACATATAAACATTTAGTGAAATTGTATTTGAAGATCAATTCATGGGATAGAATATGATTCAATATAAAACTGAATGGAGAAAGTGTGATAAAAATATTTCTGGTAAGTATTAAATATATGTAAAAATAGAACATAACCAAGAAACCATTGGAAAACAATAAAAACATTGGAAAACAGAATATATGTATATTTATTTGTAATATATTTATATGTATATTAATTTTTCAAATTAACACTAAAAGTAATAAATCAGAGGTTAATGTTAGGCTATATATCAGTTCCCTAATTTTTTATAGTAAAAAATTCATATAAAATTTTAAAATAAAAATTTAAATACTATGATACTAATCTCTTAATCTATATACTTTCTTTTTTTTTTTTTTTTTTTTTTGCTGTACCGGGGATTGAACGCAGGGGCGTTCTACCTCCGCGCTACACCCCTGGCCCTATTTTTTATACTTTATTTTTGAAACCGGGTCTCACGAAGTTGCGGAGGGCCTCACTAAGGAGAGAGAGAGAGAGAGAGAGACAGGGCTCGAGCGAGAGAGCTGAGGCTGGCCGTGAACCGGAATCCTCCGGTCTCTGCCTCCCAAAGTACTGGGATTACAAGCGTGCGCCACCACGCCCGGCGTAATCTATATACTTTCATTTCTTGATTTATCAATATGTTTTATGACAAAAAATCATTTACTATAAATCACCTAAGATTCACTCCTGTTTATTTCCTTTGGTCAAAATCAAATTAGGCATATTAGTTTTCATATTGCATATGATATACAAATTTATCTTTAATTTTTTCTTTACAATTGATCATATTTCTACAATGATGTCTATAATGATACTCAGCAAATGTTACTCATTTCTTCTAGGCATTGGTATTGGTGATTACTTAGTTTTAAAAAATTCATTCTTAAATAAAATTCTTACTGTACTAAATTCATATTTAAAATAAAAATCATTCTTAAAATAAAAAAGTAATAGAGAATTCACTAACCATTTTATCTTCTCCTAGAAAAATGAAAAAGAGTAAGTAAGGAGTTTTTAAACTAGCTAACATAATAGTCCTAATATCATGTCAACTGTGGTCTTATACTTTATCCTGAGTCCATAATACTTGCCTCATTCCATTCCCTCCCCCACTCACTGAGTAACTTTTCAAATTACTGTTTTAACTGTAGATAGTTAACTGCAGTTTCATGAGTGTAATTTCCCTTTAACTTGAATCATAAAAGAATGCTAAATCTGAACCTTTCCCTCTAATCCTTCCTGTATGTCAATATGCTTACAAAAAATCAACAACGTTTTTGACTATGTACTACTACAATCAACAGACACAAAAATACCTCTTGTCCTTGGAAACACATGGGTTAGTATAACATAAATGGGGAAAAGGAAATAAACAAAGAGCTATAACACATGGGAGACAGCGGCAGATTAATCACTATGGCCAATCACTGTTAAAACACGTATCTCATGCAGTTGCTGTGGGACAGAGGAGAAGCTTCTCTCTTGGCTTCCTTGGCTTCCTTCTCTAATCACGTTGGCTGTGAATTGCAAGCCCTTTCCTGAAGAGAGAGATTAACTTGGCTATGGAGTGGGAGCGCAAAGGATGAACTGAGTCCAACAGAGCCTACCTTTGGCTCAGATGTTCAAACCACATGGCTGGGAACAGGAGGCGAGGCTTTCCAGTGGCTGCTGAGCACTGTATCCAGTGAGGACGGAAAATGAGGCTGGCCAAGGTGCAGCTGCAAGGCCTCTGACAGTCCCTGGGGAAACTCTGCTTCTCTTTAAAAACACCTGCAATTGAAATACAATTAAAAGTCAGATCTTTATCAGGTATTGTCCTAAGGTATTATCATCATTAAGTCAAAATGAAAAACTATTAGTTCTTTCTTTGTTTTAATTCTTCCAGTATCTACGAAAGGGTTGACCAAAATCACATTATACAAAAACAAAGTAATGGAGAACTCACTATCCATTTTATCTTCTCCTAGGACAAAGAAAAAGAGTAAATAAGGAGTTTTTAACTAGCTAACATAATAGTCCTAATATCATGTTAAGACTTTATCTTAAGTTCATAATACTTGCCTCATTCCATTCCCTCCCCCACTCACTGGATAACTTTTCAAATAAGCATACCGTATTATATTTGTTCCTTGCCTCAATCCCTCCAGTGTTTTTCAAACCTGTTAGTCTTAGACAAGCCAAATCTCCTTAGTGAGGTGTTAGTCATTTTGACAGAAAATCAATTAAGACCTGAAACATCATATTTTCAACCAGTCACCTATTGCCAACTTAGATTCACAAAGATATATGCAGTGGTTATTTCATATAAAAACAACATTCTAAAACTTTAAAGTTTTTTTTTAACCTTTAAGTTTTTTTTAAGTTTTTTGTTTGTTTGCTAAGACTTTTGCCTAAAGCAGTAACCCATGGGCCAGCTAGTTTAAACTATTTGAGTCCAGCCGGGCATGGTGGTGCATGTACTCCCAGTACTTGGGAGTACTCTCAGTACTTGGGAGGCTGAGACAGGAGGATCCCAGGTTTGAGGACAGCCTCAGCAAATAGTGAGACTCTCATCAGCCTAAAGAGACCCTGTTTCAAAATAAAAATAAGATAGGGTTGGGGGTGTAACTCGGAGGTAGAATGCCCCTGGGTTCAATCCCCAGTACCATTTAAAAAGAGTAAAATAAAATGAACTACTTGAGTCTAGAAGGACTCACAATGCCTAAACCACATACAGTACCAAAGATAGCAGTACCAAAGATAGCAGATAGGAGATGTGTGATACATCTCCTTGTCTTAGTCAAGTTTCCTCAATGAAAGATTCTACTGTCTAGAAATAGTACAAATAAAAAAAGTTCACCAAGGCAAGGTGAATGGCCCTGCCCTGTAGAACAGATCTAACCCAAGTTACCATTCACAGTTCTCAGATGTGTGTGTGTATGCTAGCATACACGCACACACACCTACAAATACATATAATGAAACCTTTTCTTATATGTGTGATAATTTCTGCAAACCCTCCTAAACCCCTCTCCATCCACCCATTTTCTATAATCTGTAAATTTATATATTCATACACTTAGGTATTATCATAGTATATAAGGTTTTATTCTTGCCAACCCCATAAAATGAGAAGCATTATAATAATCATTGGTTGAGGATAATTCTGTAACTACCAAATGTAATTTTCACTTCAGCTGGAAGCAAATTTTAGCACAACTTCTAATTAAAGTCTTTCAAAAGCTCAAAAAATTTTACAAACTTTCAGGCTTACAAGGCTAAAACTTTTTCTTTAAAAGGTTACTAAAAAGGTCCCCAATAGTAACAGAGCACTTAAACTTAGCATTTAGTTAACATTTAGTGTCATGTTAAATTACCTGGTCCCATTTGTCTTATTTAGCCCTTGGCATACCAAGATTTCCAATTTCTTCTACAAATTGTTCTCAGTTCAAGTGTTATTTTGACATAATATTTAAGGTAAAGTATAGATAATCAGGTGCTTGCGTTTCACCTCCAACAGGTAGGACACTTGGTCTACCATGATCATTCTTCACAGAACTAGACATATCAGTCCTAAAATTCAAATGAAACAAAAAAACACCCAGAATAGCCAAAATAGTTAGCAATAACAACAAAGCAGGAGGCATAACAATACCTGACTTCAAACTATACTACAGAGCCATAGTAATAAAAACAGCATGATATTGGCACAAAAACAGACACATATATCAATGAAACAGAATAGAAGTTCCAGAAACAAATCCACATACTTACAGCCAATTTATTATTGACAAAAAGGCCAAAAACATATACTGGAAAAAAAGAGCCTTTTCTTTTTTTTTCCTTTTTTATTGGTGCATTGCAATCATACAATGTGATGAAGTTCAGAGTGATAGAGGTATTCATTCACACAGCACTCAGTGATCCCTCCCCCAGTTCCCACCCTTCTTCCTCCTCCTCCCCACCTTCCATTGCATAACATTATGATTGGCATTGATAAATTTGTGTATGTACAACATGTCTATTGAAGTGTTTCCCTCTTCAAGTCTCCCCCCTCCAGCCTCCCCTCTCATACTTCACTAAGGTTTATCCTACTTTGTCTGGAGGGTTACTACTGTGTCCCAGTTTCTCCCTAGCTTCCACATGTAAAGGAATACATCCAACCTTTCACATTTTGTGACTGGCTAATCTCACTTAGCATAATATTCTCCAGTTCCATCCATTTCCCTGCAAATGACATAATTTTCTTTATGGCTGAATAGAATAGCCTTTCAACAAATGGTGTTGTCAAAACTGGCTGTCCATATGTGTAGAAAAATGGAAATAAATCTCATCTTCTCACCCTGCACAAGAGTCAACTCAAGATGAAACAAAGACTTGAAAATTAAACTAAAGATTTTTCCTCTTCTAGTAAGAAGAGGGCATAGGACCAACACTCCAAAATATAGACACTGGTAAAAAAAAAAAAAAAAAAAAACTTCCTCAAGAAATTAAAACGAGGATTAATACATGGGATTGCATTAAACTGAAGAGTTTCTGTGCAGCAAAGGAAACTATCAAGAACAATGGGAGAGGATCTTTGCCAGCTACTCCTCCAATAGAGGAAATAATTTGTACACGCCATGATTAAAGACTAACAAATAAACATGCAAAATTATCAATGCCAATCTGAATATTATGTACAGGATGATGGCTAAAGGATGGGGGACTAAAATTTGAAGAAAAGGCATATGAAAATACTTAAAAATAAATATTTTCTTATTTCTTACATTAATCCATACTGTATTCAACCTTATATATTTATTAATAATAGGAACAAATCACCCAAAATAATGACTATGGAAAGAAAATGGGAAAATATCTTTTCTTTCATTGTATTGTAAATATTTCTTTGTGAATAAGTTGTAAACTTAGGAAGTAGCATCAGGAATCAAGAGAAAGGATTTTATTTTTTAAAAAACAATGATGGGAATTGGGGGAGGGCTAATGGGCTCATGTGTGCATGTATACTTCTCCTACCATGAAACCCATCAAAATGTATGATTACAATGCACCAATTAAAAAAGAACAATGAAATCAGAAAGTAAATTATTCAAGTTGTATCTCTACCACTTGTAAGTCTGTGAGGTAGGCAATTTATTTCACAACTCAAAGTCTAATATTTTACCTCAAAGTGTTGTGAGGATAAGTAGTAATTATGCATGAGATTGCATATAATTAATGTAGGAGATTGACACATAATTAATGTCATATTAATTTGTCACTATGAGTTTTATTAAGAAATTGCTTTTCATTAAAATTATTTTATGCAAAGTATTTTCATTAAACAAATTTTATTGGATACATTGAATTTTCCCATTAGCTTTTATATATGATTCAGAAATGTTTTCCCGAGAACAATTGTATGGAAAGGAATAAACTGCTTGCTTCTCAATGTTTATTATACCATGGGGAGAGTTATTGGATATCCTCTATTCTCTAGATAATTAATTAATAGCATTAAATATGCCCAACTCTGGCCTTGTTATAATTTCAAAGTCCCATGTATTAATTATGCTATGTAGGTTTTGTTTCTTAAGAATATTGGATGTATTTTAATACTAAGGTGTTCACAAGGTTAGAAGTTTGTAACAAAGTGAAATTTTCCCACTTTTAACATATCCCCCCACTCGTGGTTAGTATATGAAAATTACATAACTTCCTCAGTGCAAAAACAGTGCTGGGAAGCAATATTTATCATATATCTATCATCTATCTATCATCTATCATCTATCTATTTATCATGTATCTCACGATCATTTTCTGCTTGAGTTTTGTTTATCATACACCTGAAAGTATGCGTAAGTACAACCAAAAGATGAGTCTTCATAAATAAACAACTGAAGTACTACTTCCAGCAATGACAGATAAGCTTGCATCAATTTTTTCAACCAATATTGGCAATATTTTTAATGGTTACTTCAAGGATTTCAACACCTGTAGGAACAAGATCCTGAACACAAGAGAAGCAGAGAGGTGAGACTGAATGGTCTAGGTATGCTTCCCTCTAGGCATTTGAAAATTCACATGTGGCAATGTGGAAATTAAGAAATTGACCATAGAGTTTTGCAGTCTCTCAGAGGTAGAATAATAAAAACAGTGCAAGGCTCATTAAGGGGGAGGATTATATCAACACCTTCACCTTTCATTTGTGGAAGGAATATACTCTGAAAGCAGTGAAATCCTATGAATAGATTAGTGCTCATGGAGATTTAAATCACACCAAAGAACAGCTAATTCATGGACTAAATTATGGTAATTTTTCCATAACCTGAACTGAGCACTAGGGACTGGAAACTAAAGACAGCTATCAGCAATTGTCCTAGGCTGTGGAAGCATAGATTAGAGATCAGGGCTTGTAGAGGTGGAACTGTTTTTATGAATACACTAGGCTTTTAAATGCATAGGAACAAAATTAAATGCGATATGGATCAGCTCTCACAAATACTGGTATCCAGCTTCAATAAACTGGATTAAGCTTAATTTCAGAAAAATGGATTAAAGTGGCATAGTCCTAATTTAAGTGATTGGAAGATATAAAGACTGTATGAAGGATGGCAATGCAATATATTAAATTATTTCTAACTTTTTCCTACAGAATATATCCAGAATTCATTTTTTAATTACATAGCATAGCAAGAGATAAGAATAAATGATGCTGTTCGTGATGATGCTTATGATTACAATAGCATTAAGGATAAAAAAGAAATGGGGAAAATTTAATTCCAGAGGAATTATAGATTTGGAAGTTTTGAAACACATCTTTTAAGGCAAGTGGAATTAGTATGGTCAATAAAGCAAATGCAAATTAGAATTTTTCATCAGGATATTAGATTCTATAAAGTGGATAATAAAAATTAAAAGAATGGGAAAATCCTACAGGTGAAATTAATAATTAAACAGCTAGAGTAAACGGTATATAAAACAGCAAAATATAGGACTAAAGAACTGAAAAGCTTTTTTTTGTGTGTGTGTGGTACTGGGGATTGAACCCAGGGGCGTTCTACCTCTGCGCTACACCCGGCCCTATTTTTTATACTTTATTTTGAGACCGGGTCTCACGAAGTTGCGGAGGGCCTCACTAAGTAGAGAGAGAGAGAGAGACAGGGAGAGAGACAGAGAGAGAGAGTGTGCGCACACGCGCGCGTGCGCAAGCTGAGGCTGGCTGCGAACCCGGATCCTCCGGTCTCCGCCTCCCAAAGTACTGGGATTACAAACGTGCACCACCACGCCCAGCTGGAAAGCTTTTAAAATGATAATATTTAGTCCATTTGTCCTTTATTGATTGGGTTATTTGTTTTACTGGTAAATTTTACTAGTTCTTTATATAGTCTGGATATTAATCTTCTGTCAGAAGAGTGGCTGGCAAAGATTTTGTCCCAAATACAAATGACCAACAAATATATGAAAATATGTTCAATATATTTAGCAATCAGGGAAATGAAAATTAAGATCACACTGAGATTTCATCTCACTCCATTTAGAATGGCAACCATGGAGAATACAAATGACAATAAATGTTAGTGAGTATGTGGGAAAAATAAACATTTATATACTGTTGGTGGGATTGTAAAATAGTATAATCACTATGGAAATCTGGATAGAGTTTTCTCAATAGGCTAGAAATGGAGCCACCATATGCCCCAGCTATGCCACTCCTTGGTATCTATACACAAGAATTAAAGTTGACATACTATAGCAATACATGCAAACCCATATCTATAGCAGTGAATCCACAATAGCCAGATTTTGGAACCAGCCTAGGTATCCATCAATAGATGAATGGATAAAGAAAATGTTGTATATACACATAATGGAGTTTTATTCTGCCATAGAGAAGAATGAAATTAGGTCATTTGAAGGAAAATGGAGAGCATCGTGTTAAGTGAAATAAGCCAGACTGAGAAAGTCAAGGGTCATATGTTTTCTCTCATATGTGGTAGTTAGAAAGAAAAATGGAAAGAAAGGAGTGTGTGTGTGTGTGTGTGTGTGTGTGTGTGTCTCATGAAAATAAAAGGGGGACCACTAGAGTAGAGGAAGGAAATCAGGAAGGGGAGGGAAGTGGGAGGTACTGGGGATTAAATTGACCAAATTATGTTATGTGTATGTACAAATATGTAACATTGATTTCCACTATTATGTGCAATCATACTGCGCAAATAAAAATATAATATGTACCTTTTAAGTTAAAATGACAATATTTAGAGAGAAATTATAGAAAGGAAAAGGATACCATGAATATCTCTAACATATTGAAATAGAGTTCCAGTAGAAGTGAAAAAAAATGAAACAAGAAAATTGTTTTGAGAAATAGTAGTTAAAGATTTCCAAAAATGATGAGAGATATCAAGTCACAGACTTTAGGATCTTTTTCAACCTCAAACTGAAAAAATATAACACATTATAGTAAAGCATGTAAAACGTGAAATAGAGAAATACTAAGTCTACTGAGACTGCATAATGAAATACCATAGACTAGGTGGCCCAAACTACAGCAATTAATTTTCTAGTGGCAGAGATTCCAAGATGAAGGTTCTGGCAAAGAGCTCTTTCTGGCTTATAGCAAGCCACCTTAATACTGTGTCTTTATGTGGCACAGAAAGAAAGCAAACAAGACAGAGGCAGGCAGAAAAAGAGAGAGAGAAAAATGTTCTTTCTTACTCCTGTTTCAAGGCCATAGTCCTGTTGAACTATAGGTAAATTCTTATGACTCCATTTTACTTAATTACCTATAAAAATTTATCTCTACATATAATCATACTGGGCTTTAGCGCTCCAATAATAAGAAATTATTGGGAGGGAGGCACAATTCATAGCAATAAGCTAGTTTCTTCAAAAAAATGAGGAGACTAACAATTGGCTTGTCAATATAAATAATAGAAAAAAGAAATATTTTTCCAAGTTGTGTAGCTGTAAAAACAAAAACAAAACTCCCAGCAAAAATTTTTACACATAGTAAAAATGTTACAATTAGCAACATTTAATTTTAATGTTAAAAAATATTACAATTAGCAAGCACCACCGACCTCTACGGAAGTCTCTGTTGGTCAGTGGATGCAAATTTAGCATTATGTTCCATTATGAAAATGGCATTCAAGGGGCCTCTAATTGTGTGTGTGTGTGTGTGTGTGTGTGTGTGTGTGTGTGTGTGTGTTTTATAGGGGATTTAACCCAGGAGCATTCTACCTCCCAGCTACACATCCATTCCTATTTTATTTTTTATTTCAAAACAGGGTTTTACTAAGTTGTGGAGGGCCTCGCTGAATTGCTGAGGCTGGCCTTGAACTTGTAATCCTTCTGTCTCAGCCTCTCAAGTACTGGGATTATGAGCATGCACCACTAGTCTTTAATGTTTAAGTGATGCTTCCTGACCTCTAGTCTTCTGTAATCCCAGCATCTCCATTGCACCAGGACAGGGCTGAGCAAACTATGGCTGGCAGACCAAATTCAGCCTGCTCATTCTAATATCTGAAATAGCTATTTTCTTCAAGAAGCCTCCTCTCATCCTAATTCCCAGAATATAATAATTCTCCTATCTGTCCTCCCTTATCATCTGTGCTTTCTCTATTAGGGTATTTGCCATCTCTACCTGGCCATCTTCACTGTTTCACATGCATGAGGGAGTCTATCTGGTCTATCTCACCATTGTTGTCCTGCTAATGGGAAAGTTCAGGGAGCTCCGTAAACATTCAATAAACAAGTGAAGAGGGACATAGAGTAAAGATTTTACAGAAGAGCTACTGTGAGGAGAGGTGTGAGAAGCCTTGGTCACTGAGGCAGGTGGCATATAAAGATGAATTCAAGTTATCAAGTCATGTGACTGCAGGTACTATTAACAGAACAATAAAAAAAGATGATGGCAGGGTAGGCATGTTGAAATTGAAGTACTATAAAGATACCTTGGAGCTAAGGCTTGTTGGTGCATACCTGCAATCACAGTACTTGGGGGGCTGAGACAGAAAGACCACAGGTTTGAGATCAGCCTCAGCAATTTAGTGAGGCCTTCTGGATCTGAGTAAGACTGTTCCAAAGTAAAAAATAAAAATAGGGCTGGGAGTGTAGCTCAGAGTTAGAATGTCCCTAGGTTTAATCCTCAGTACAAAAACAAAAACAACAAACAAATAAAAACCTTGGAGCAATAAAACTGACAGCTTTAAAAATATAAAAGGTGATGTTTGAAAACTACTTGGGCAAGGTATGTGCATTTGAGAATTATATAACTAAAGGTAATGGTAATAGTTACAAGAAGCTGGGTGTGGCAGACTTGTAATCCCAGTACTTGGGAGGCTGAGACCAGAGGATCCAGGTTCGCGGCCAGCCTCAGCTACCTAGTGAGGCCCTCCGCAACTCAGTGAGACCCTGTTTCAAAATAAAGAATAAAAAATAGGCTGGGGGTGTAGCTCGGAGGTAGAATGCCCCTGGGTTCAATCCCCAGTGTCCAAAAAAAGTTACAAGAGAAGATAATATTTTCATAAAAACTGTACAGAGCAAAGTGAAAAGCTGTCTAGTAAGTCATTCAATTTAAAAGGGGTATCATGTGTTTCTTTTGATTTATTATTGTTTCTATTAACAATACATTTGATGCACTCTAAATTACATTGTGAAAAACATTGATATAATGGTAATTCAAAGAAGACATAAACTCTGAGGGCATAATTTACTCAAGTTAATATTACCCACAGAGCCAATAATGGCCACATGGCTAATAAACAGCAGAGCTGTGGCATCAGCAGAGGGTTCTGCTCTTCATAGCCATGCTCTTAATCAACTCTATCAACTGGTTGGAATTTGAAAAGTAAGAAGATGGACAGACCTACGCAAATGTTCACACTTAGAGAATAAATTCATAGAGAAAGCACATTTAAGGAGACTGAGAAATTATATCATAAGTAGACAGCTAAAGTAGTACAGTATCAAAGAAAAGATATAGTTTTCCATAAAAGATGGTCAGCAAAGTCACAGAGAAGTCAGAAAGAGAAGGATTCGATGAAGCAAGCAATTCAAATAATGTGATGTACATACACAAAGTTATCTATCAATACCAATCTCAATAATACATATGGGGAGGGGAAAAAAGTGGTGCGGGATATGGAGAAAAACACACCAAGGGTTATGTGCATGTATGTTTCTGTCACTCTTAACCTCAGTGTGATATAAAATTGCAATGTACCAATAAAAGTATATTTATAAAAGAAAGAGGAAGACTGAATAAAAATTAGAGTCCCCTCGTTTTCATTTTTAACACCAGCACTTTAATGAAGAAAATTAAATTTAGGAAATGTTTCAATGAGGTCTTAACTATTCTATTCCCTGAACTGAAACACTTAGTATTCACTTGCCTTTTTGTTATTTGACATTTTGACTTTTAGCTCTCAAGAGCCTCAGCATCTCAGTTGTTCTTTCCTGTAGCTTCTAGAAGAAGAACCATCAGCAATTTAGAGTTCTTTCAAGGACATAATATTATCTTTGATGCCAATCACTTATAATAAACAAGAAATGAAGTTCTATTCTTTCCAAGCTACTGGTATAACTTTGTCTGGCATATATATATAATCCAGATAAAAGAAATTAATAATGCCCCAATCATTTTAAGATTTTTTTACACCATAGCAAGTATAGTTTAGTATAGTATAGTTTAGTATACTAAACTATATATATAGTATACACCATAGCAAGTATAGTTTAGTATAGTATAGTTTCTCCTCATAACATTATTATGGATGTTTTTTCAAAAATGTCAGGGAATGGGGAAGGACACGGGGTGGGGAGGGGGGAGTTCTGCTTTGTATGTCCCTATCATTCTGAACTACATTATGATGTGAAACTACAATGCACCAATAAAAGTATATATTAAAAATAAACTTGAAAAAATTTGGGAAAATAATAATGTCAGGTATTTGACAAGGTGAGCTCAATTTAAATGGGTTCATAGATGTATTCATTCAAATAGATACATCCTCTTTCTTTAGCAAGTAAATAGCCCAAAATGCTCTTAGCAACAATATAATTAAGACATCCTTATTCAGGAAAGGTGAACATCATAAAAGAGATGACATAGAGAAATAATGTCTAGTTTTGTGTTTCACAAATTTAGAATGATTTTGATAATTATATTTGAAATATGCATTAAATTATAAGATTTTAGGATGTAGTAGAGAAACTTAGAAAGTCAAACATGTTGATAGAAAATCTCCAACCTTCATAAATATATTTTTGAAAAACTTAAATGTGTCATATTCTCATGATTATTCTATGAACATTTCTAATGGATGTATGTATGCATTGATCAAAAATTTATGCAGAATTGAATTTAGATTTTCTTAATATCCACTAATCAACAAATATCTGTGATTGCAGGTGGATAATAACCAGCCTTTCAGCTTTGGTAGCTCCACTGGGGTGCATGTGTGTATGTGTGTGTGTGTGTGTGTGTGTGTGTGTGTGTGCACATGCGCATGTGTGTGCTGCAACAAGTAATTTATTGTATTGCATTTTAGAAAACTGAATAAAACATGAAAAACACATTATAACTAATAACAATAGGTATACTTATCATATCCTAAAACCTTCACAAAATTAGATCTTCTTAAATGTTTTGCATGGCAATAATTTAACCTTAAACAGATATTACTATAATTCAACAAATAGGCTACAATTCAATTCAGAAAAATAAAATGTAAAATTGATATTTATATAGACTTATAACCAAAATATTGCTTAAAATTTAGGAATAATTCAGATTTTTTATTTCATTGTCATTTGAGTCTCATGACTACTGTCTACACATAACCAAAACTTAAATTTAAAGAAATTATGACTTTGGTTTGCGTGCGCCAGCCCGGCAGACCCTGCGCCACCTCGGCAGGCCCCGTGCGCCAGGTACCAGACCACCGGTGTCCCTGCGCGCGCCAGCCCGGCAGCTCCTGCGCCACCTGGGCGGACCGAGAGCCAGGTACCAGACACCCAGCGTCCCCGCGACCACTCCGGCAGCCTCTGCGCCACCTCGGTGGCCCCTGTGCCAGGTACCAGACCCCGGCCTCTCCGCCCATCACCTTGACATCCTCTGCGCCTGCCCCGGGCCTCGGATACCCCCACACCGTGTCACCTCGGCAGACTGCACCTGCCCCAGGCCTCCGTGCCACCCCAGCAGCCTCTGCGCCACCTCAGCAGCCTCAGCATCACCTCAGCGGCCTCTGCGCCCGCCCCAAGCCTTGGCCTCACCTCAGCAGCCTCTGCTCCAGGCCTCGGTGTAACCCTGACAGCCTCTGCGCCACCTCAGCGGCCCCTGCGCCAGGAGCCTCTGTGCTACGCTTCAGAGCCTGGATACCCTCCGGTGCCACCACCTAAGACCCGCGCCACTCTGGGTTGTCACTGAGTCAGGACACACCCCGGCGCTGACACCTGAGATCTAGGAGCACATGCTGCCCCCTGGGACCCACACGCGATCCTCTGTGCCACACCACAGAAACTGTGCACCCTTAGGCACCCCTACTCGATACCTGGAGCCCGTACCCCCCACGGGCCTGTTGTAATCCTCAGCACAGCGCATCAGAGCCCGGGCACCCTCTGGCGACATTGCCCGAGTCCCGGAACACGTGTGCATCCCTAGGGGCCCGGGCGACCCCCAGCACTTGTGCCTCAGAAACAGGGCATCTTCCAGTACCATCACCCATGCATTAGTACCCGCACCCAACACCACGCCTCGAAGTGCTCCTCACGTGACAACACCTGAGCTCCGGACCCTGCGTACCCCTCCACACACAGTACCACGCCCCAGCCAACCAGACGAGAGGGATCCAAAGCCTGCAGCATACTGACCCAATTGGGACTACAGGAGCCATCAAGAGTTCTCATACACAGAAAGGAAAAGGATGCGGAGGCAACAGAAACACAAAATGGAAAACACCGAAAA
>PVJS01035350.1:0-21066 GCA_004027185.1 Glis glis | reverse complement strand
TGAAACCGGGTCTCACGAAGTTGCGGAGGGCCTCACTAAGTAGAGAGAGACAGACAGACAGACAGGGAGAGAGAGAGAGAGAGAGAGAGAGACAGACAGGGAGAGAGAGAGAGCTGAGGCTGGCCGCGAACCCGGATCCTCCGGTCTCCGCCTCCCAAAGTACTGGGATTACAAGCGTGCGCCACCACGCCCGGCTCTTTTTTTGCTTTTTGAAACAGGGTCTCGCTGGGTTGCTGAGAGTCTCTCTTCCTTGCTAAGGCTGGCCTCAAAACTGCCATTCTGCTCTCTCAGCCTCCCAAGAACTGGGACTACAGGCTTGCACCACCTCACCTGGCTAAGGGTTTTTACTTTCAAGTCACCGCAGCCTCAGGGTTGGGAGGCCTCTGCTTTAATATTTAGAGCCACTGAAGTAGCACGGCCATTTCCCTTCTGTGTTCAGTCTAACAGCCCCTCTGAATGTCTTTAACATGCTCTCTTTGCCTTCCACCCAACTTCCCCCCTTCATTTTTTCACTCATTTTTTTCATTCACTCAACAGACATTTGTTAAATGCCTGTCAACTCTTTTTAGAGATTTCACTAAGTAAAGAGATGCCAATAAAATATTGTCCCTGTCTTCCAAGAAATCCATAGTCTAGTAGGTGAGACCAAGATGGAAAGATGACTGAGTCAGTGTCACTGTATAAAAATCAACAGTTTAAAAATCAGATGTATTTTTGTGGCATCTATGTGTGAATTGTTAGGTCGCAGCCCTCGTTCAAACATCTCCACTGCTTCAGTGGATTGGAGAATCCACCTGGACTTTGTATCCAGAACCTGTCTGAATGTCGTCCCTTGGTCACCATTCCCAGGGGAGCCCTCTCCTGCGGCTGACTGACTTTGCAGCTCGAGCTGGACCATTTTCCTCGTCCTCTGTCTGTGCTGATGTGTCTTCTGCTTGGCATGCCTGCGAGCACTTCCTCTTTTGATGCATCATTCTTAGTCTTCAGATCTCAGCCTAGGACTCCTCTAGAAAGCCTCCTCTGTTTCCTTCGGTTTATTTAGATGTTGCTCCTCTTTGCTCCCATGGAACTACATGCACATCACTCCTACAGCAATTATCTTCCCTCTGTGTTATTTCCTCTGATAGACTATTCAGTTCCTGAAGGCAACACTGTCTTATGTTTCTTTGACCCCATTACCTTCCATGGTGCTTTTCTTCATTGTATCTGTTCAATAAACTCTGCTGACCTTTTGTTTACCAAATTGATAAATAATTATACCTATATATAAAAATATATCTAAGCTGGGTGTGGTGGTGCATGCTCGTAACCCCACTACTTGGGAGGCTGAGACAGGAGGATCACAGGTTCGCAGCCAGCCTCAGCTACTTAGTGAGGCCTTCTGCAACTTAGTGAGACCCTGTTTCAAAATAATAAAAAATAGGGCTGGGGGTGTAGCTCAGAGGTAGAATGCCCCTGGGTTCAATCCCCAGTACTGCAAAATAATATATATATATATATATATATATATATATATATATATATTTAATTGAAGATAACTTAAGCAACTATAAGAGCTCATGGGAGAAGCACATAGCTCCAAAAGGCTATGGATTTTGGGGCAAGCCAAGGGATGAAGGCTCCTCTGCAGATATGGTGTTTTCCCTGCCAACGTAGAAGGGTGGTTAGGAGTAAGCCAGGCACAGTGGAGGAGGAATGAATGATTGCTGATAGGAACAAGTATCTTCGTGCTGAGGGAATGTGCATGTATAATGGCATGGAAGTGGGGGTGAGTGTACCCAAGTCCCCCAAGGGACAATGTCAGAAATGTCACCCATGTCCAAGAGTAGAGGATGAAGTGGTTCCAGGCTCCCTTTGGTGATACCCACTGTTGGGTTATAACTGAGTGCCTAGTTGAGGTTAGCGCTTCTCCACCTCCCCTTTCTCCTCTCCTTCCTCTCCAGTCCTCCTTACTTGCCTCTCTGCTTCTCTCTCGCTCTCTCCTCCCATCCCCATCTTCCTTTGCTTACATTCCTCCTTTCTGTTAAAGCAATGGCCGAGGACTAACATTTCGGGAACTTTAAGATCATCCTGACTTATTCCATTATACAGAAGAGGAACATGAGGCTCAAAAGAGATTTGACTCTTTTAACTTCTTGCATGGATCATTCTTAGTGTTAGAGCAAAAATAGGACCCAGTCTCTTAACTTTTAAAAAAATATATACTTTTATTGGTGCATTGAAATTATGCATCATATTTGGGGTTTTAGTGTGATAGAAACATACATGCACAGAGCACGTGATGTGTTTCCCTCCGGCTCCCTAATGTAATAGAATAATAACTTCAGAAACTATTACATTAGAAGTTACTAGCAAGCTGTTACAAACTTATACCTATTGAATTTTTAAAAATCTAGTTAGGCCCAGGAGAATAGTTTCAAAACACTGTTCCCTCCCAGCATGACAACAATTTTTTCCCATATGGACTATAATATTGACTTCCTGGAGATTGCAATCATATGAGAGTAGAACATAGTACTGTTTAGATAATGTATGCATAGAGTATGAATATTTTCTTCTTGCTAAACTGTGCATATGTGTGTGTGTGTGTGTGTGTGTGTGTGTGTGTGTGTGTATTTGTTGTACTGGGGATTGAATTCAGGGGTGCTTTACCACTGAGTTATACCCCCAGCTATTTTTATTTTTATTTTTATTTTTATTTTTATTTTTATCTTGAGACAGGGACTTGCTAAATTGCCCAGGCTGGCCTCAAACTTGCAATTCTCTTGCCTTGGCCTTCCAAGAAACCAAGTTTTCCAAAATACCAAGTTTTTTGGGGGGGATGGAGGAAATAATGCATTAAATTGTTTGTTTCTTTTTCTGCCCACTGTGAGATTTTTTTTACATTATTTCATATTATTTTTTGATTTCCAATCAGTCAGACTACAGATTAATGTTTACAATATAAATACATTTTAAAGTAAAGAGTTTCTATTACATAATTTTCTGAGTGGCCTTAGGCAAACAACTTAGGCTCCCTAAGCTTTGGGGCTCTAAATATAAAAAGAAGATAATATCTGTTTTCTTTCATCTCTTAAATTGTTGACTGTGATTGACTGAGAGGACTATTTTGCAAACATCTTAATCATGGATAATTTTGGCCTAAGACCACCACAGACTGGCCACCTACTACATTCATCCCATGTGCGAGGAGAAAAGTAAATTTCCATAATTAATGGAAATTTACACCATTCAATTTCAATTAGTTACTGTCTAACTTGAATTATCTATTTAGAAATAATTTATTAATATATGATATTAGAGATTGTGCTATTGTATTATTAAATACTAAGCCAGGTATGGTGGCTCATGCCCGTAATCCCAGTACTTGGGAGGCTGCGATAGGAGGATCTCAGGTGCGAGAACAGCCTCAGCAACTTAGAGAGATCCTCAGCAACTTCAGGAGACCCTGTTTCAAAATAAAAAAATAAAATAAGGCTGGGGATGTAGTTCAGAGATGGAATTCCTTGGGGTTCAATCCCAAACACCATAAGTAAATACATAAATAAATGCATACCTACATACATACATACATACATACATACACACATACATACACACATAGATATATACTAATGTTGCATTGTGAATGATCCAGGTTCAATATCACTAATCAGTTGATCCATACTTACTTGCTAAAATTGTACATTGATAACTCTTACTAAAGTCAGTGATGTGAAATTTATAACTTTATGTTAAATAAATAAACAACTCTGATATTTTGAGGAATATTCAATAAATTAAGTCTTTAAAATGCTAAAGTTAATATTTAACTGCTAGTTAGTAAGTCCCTCTTATTTGAAATATAGAATTATATGGTTCTTAGCTAGGTGTGGTGATATTAGATATGTTATATTAGAGATTGTGCTATTATATTATAAATACTAAACCCGGTGTGGTGGCTTATGCCTGTAATCCCAGTACTTAGGAAACTGAGACTGGAGGATCTCAGGTTTGAAGCCAGCTCATCATAATTTAGTAACACCTTGTTTCAACATTTAAAAGGGAGTGGGGGTCTGGGGCTGTAGTTCAGAGGTAGGACATCCTTAGTTCAATCCTCGGTACCACACACAAAAAACAATTATACAATTCTTTTTTTGTTCTACATTTTAATATTTAGGAAATGAATTTTCAAAGATGAACTACAACATTATCATACATATTTATATCTAATATTTCTTATACTAGTTACCTAATAAAGTTAATACTTATATTAAATCATTGCTATAAAATATAACTAATAACTTCTGACATATGCATATACATGTATATTCATTTTCATCATCTCGGTAGTTTACAGAAAATATTTTAGCTTGACAGGTGGGTAAAGCAAAGAAGGGAGAAAAGAGATGTGGAAAAGGTTTTTGTTTATTGTTTTTCTTTCCTGAGTAAATGCATTCAACCTATATGAACCTCTTTTAAAATAATTTAGACAAAGAAGTTATGATAATTGAGGTAAAGATAGGGAATGGTCTAATAACTATTATCATTACCTTATCCACTCCCTTGAGAAAACTGAAGTATGGCCAAGCAATTTTCAGCAGCTTCAGTCTGAGTTCTAATACTACCTCCTCTAAAATAGAACACAAGTCACACACATTAGTTCAGAGGCTTCCAGGTTTGTTCGCCATCACCAGGATAACAAACGTAGGTCCAAAGTAAAACCAGTGAGATTATCATTTACAAAAGCCAACAAAAACAACATGGTAGTAGACAAGAATTAGTGAGTTATTGCTAAAATAAGTCAAGGGTCGTTCTTGTCTGTTCATAAAGGCATTTAGTTCTCTGCTTCTTCTGCTACTCCTGCATCTTTACTCTGACACTGCATTTTACTGACAACAGCCTGGATTTAGTTTTTGCCCTGAAGTCTTTTCTTACATTCCCCTTTGCTACTTTAAAAGACCAATCTGAGCCCTTATTTTTCTTCTAAATTCTGTATGAAATTCAAAATGTGTTCTTATTTTATTTCTCATCCCTTATGTTTTATCATAGACTGATAAAAGAAACCAGGTGGCACCTTCAGTTCTTCACCTGGAAATCTCCTTAGCTTAGATCATCAATTTTCAAAATGATGCAGGCACCAGTGTTTGCAGCTTTCCACCACTGTATATCAAGGGCCTCCTTTCCTTCAACTTGTTGGAGCATTTTCCTTGCTTTTCTTGAAGCATTGACAATCCAGCCTTCTTAACTCCTGTCAGTTTTTACCCATGGCTCTGTCCCCAATATTGCCTCATGATTTAGATTCTATTATAATAGACCCCACTCCTGATACCAAATGCTGCCCTAGTTATCTATTGTTGCCTAATTAATTACCTCTGAATACTAACATATCCATGACTTAAAAATTCAGAGACTGAACTGTTTGAATAGATTTTTTTTCACCATAATGCTTGAAGTCTCAGCTGATAATACTTGAATAGTAAGGGCTAACACAAATGACTGGAATCTGGAATTATCTGGAGGCTTCTTCATTCACATGCCTGGTGCCTGGGCTGGGATAACTTCAAGGCTGGGGTGCAGCTGTGATGATGATAAAGGTGCTGGTGCGGCCTCTCCCTGTACATTTGGCTTCTTCACTACACGCAGCCTGGGAGTATTTGGAGTTTTTATTCGGTAGGTCAGAGCTCCAAAAGTATGTGCTCTAGCCCAAAGCAGAAAACACAGGACTTTTTATGACCTAGACTTGGAAATCACATACCATCACTTCTATCAGTCTCTATTGTTCAACACAGTCAGAGCCACCCAGACTTAAATAGAAAGGACCACCTGTCAATGGAGGAGAACCAGATAATCTGTGGCCATGAGTTTAAGCCACCACAGTCAGCCATTCAATCTAAGCAATTCAAAGGCAAAGCTAAAAGCTATTTCTCAAAAAGAGAATAGTAAGGTGCTGACGAGGTAATAGCTTTACACCAGGAGGCTTTGACTGTGTTCTGCTGTTGGGGTCTTAACCTCAGTTCAGCACTCTGATCAACCACAGATCAGACGCAAAATATCATTGATCCACCACCAAGTGACAGAAATGTTGGGACCTCCCAGCAAGGTTTATTTACCCTGGGACTCCCTCAAACTGGACAGTTTTATAGATTATAAGTCATTTTTTCATTAATTTTAAAAGAAAAAAAAACTCACCTATGATATTTTTTAGTTGCCAGTGTGGTTTGGATTTAGAATGTCCCCCCATCCCTCATGGAGACAAGGCAGCCATGTTGGAGGCGGGGCTTGGCTGCTGAGGCGGGGTTCCTGGGGGTGTGGCTTTAGGGATTATATGTGGATCCTCCTCCCCTTGCCCTCTGTCTCTCATTTACTTACAGCCTCCTCTCTGCTCCCTGCACCATGACCTGAGCTCCTCAGACTTCACCTGGCCTAACATGGTGAAATGACTGAATCCCTGAACTCTCCAGAGCTGTGAGCAGATACATCTCCTTCCTCTAAGTTGTCATTGTCAGGTTTGTTTGGATCACAGCAGTGAGAATGCTGACTGATAGTCTTGCTTTCTCGAAAACTCTTTATTTTGAAAGAAATGAGACTTGCCATTATTTATTTCAGAAAAAAAATTTGTTGTGAAAATAACCACTGTCCCTATATTCCTGCCAACTGATAAACTGCTAATATGAAACATCCAAAATTGCTAAGTCTATCTGCCAAGTAATATAGTTAGGTCAGACCATTAAACTAATTCAATCTTCATTCATTAGGCTGAATTATTCAATCTTTTTCTTTTTCTTTCTTTTTTTTTTTTTTTTGCGGTACCAGGGGTTGAACGCAGGGGCATTCTACCTCCGCGCTACACCCCCGGCCCTATTTTTTATACTTAATTTTGAAACCGGGTCTCACGAAGTTGCCTAGGGCCTCACTAAGGAGAGAGAGAGAGAGAGAGAGAGAGCGCGCGCGAGAGAGAGCTGAGACTGGCCGCGAACCCGGATCCTCCGGTGTCCGCCTCCCAAAGTACTGGGATTACAAGCATGCACACCACCACGCCCAGCTATTCAATCTTTTTCTTACTGGCACAATCACACTCTAGAGAAGTAAGAAAGAATTTCTGTTTTGTACTTTACCTACCACTTTCTGAAGCCAGTCTGGTTAAATCCTTAAAAGCTGCATAGTATGTACCAAAAAAAAAATCTGCAAGCAATTCCTGCATTAGATTTGTGATTGTTAAGATAACATGTAACTAAAAAGCACAGAAATGGTTTCCAGTGATATTCCTAGATGATAATACAATGATCATTTGAATCAGAAGTTGGCAATTCTTTCAGTAAAAGGCCAGGTAGTAAACATTTTAGGCTTTCTAGGTCACAGAGTCTCTTCTATCACAATTACTTGACTCTGTCATAGCCATAGACAATATGAAAGGACATGGCTGTGCACCAATAAAGCTTTATTTACAAAAACAAGTCATGGTCAGATTTAGCCCATGGGCTTTAGTTTGTGGATCCCTAATTTAAATGGAAGTGTGTTCATGGGACCTACAACATCAGCATCAGCTGTAAACCTGTTAGAAAGACAGATTCTTAGATCCCACCCAGATGCACTGAATCAGCCACTGCAGGCTTGTGGACAGGGTCTGTGCTTCAACAAGGCCTCCATGGAATTCTGAAGCTTAAGCACTACTAATGCAGTTCACATGGATTGTCATCACTATGACAGATCTGCTTGCATCATTTTCATTAATTATAAAGTATTAAAAGGAGTATTGATTTCTAACTTTACAAAAACCACATAAGTCGGGCATGGTGGCGCATGCTTATAATCTCAGTACTTGGGAGGCTGAGACAGGAGGATCGCAGGTTCACAGCCAGCCTCAGCTACTTAGTGAGGCCCTGTTTCAAAATAAGGAATAGAAAATAGGGCTGGGGGTGTAGCTCAGAGGTAGAATGCCCCTGGGTTCAATCCCCAGTACTGCAAAATATATATATACATATATCTCTCTATATAAAAGACCATATAGCATTATTATGCAAATTGAACCAGGATGTGGTGAATAACCGACTATTACATACAAAGACTTTAACTTGTTCCTGTTGTATCCTCTACTCCAAGAGGCACATAGTACATGCTCAGGAAATATTTTTTGAACAAAAAAAATTTAAATGATAGAAGATGGTCAGATGCAATGGCACATGCCTGTCATCTCAGTACTTGGGAGGCTGAGACAGGAGGATCGCAGGCTCAAAGCCAGCCTCAGAAACTTAGAGAGGTCCTCTGCAAGTTAGTGAGACCCTGTTTCAAAATAAAAAAAGGACTGGGGATTAGCACAGAGGTAGAATGCCCCTGTGTTCAATCCCTAGTACCTAAGGGGAAAAAACTGAAGAAAGAAAAGAGAGAGGAAGGAAGGGAGGAAGGGAGGGAGGGAGGAAAGGAGGAAGGGAAGAAGGAAGGAAGCAAGGAAGGAAGGAAGGAAGGAAGAAAGGAAGGAAGGAAGGAAGGAAGGAAGGGAGGCAGGGAGGGAGGGAGGAAAGGAGGAAGGGAAGAAGGAAGGAAGGAAGGAAGGAGGGAAGAAAGGAAGGAGGGAGAGAAGGAAGGAAGGAAGGAAGGAAGGAAGGAAGGAAGGAAGGAAGGAATGAGATGAATGTATTTATTGTTTTCCTTAGAATACATTCTCATTTCATTTCTTTTGCTTTCTAAATACTGAATGAATGAATAACTAAAAGAGGGGGTAGGAAAACAATCTGATTTTTCTGTGAATTTTAAAATAATATCCTCAGTGCTTACATAATTTATAAGAAGAAAAAATAGAAATATGCATAACTTAAGCACTGACAGTGGTTTATGGGACTCACATTCTTTCATTTTGTTTGAAAATTCATAAATATCTATGTACAAAAAGTGGAAACAGAGTAGTAGAAAGTAAGAAAGACTTCCAAAATGTTAGAGCAATGTTGAGACAAAGTTACTATGAGAAAATTAACTGGATGGTTAATCAAAAAATTCCTGCTGTCCTCAGGCCCACCCTCAACTCCCACCTCTAAATAGTGGTGTCATAGCCCCCAAACTAAGCCCTTAAGAATGTCCTGTGGAAACAAGGCTGGATTTAGTCCAGATGTGGGAAACCTACAACCTCCAATGGAGGGCATACATGTCAATTGCAGGATGTTTCTAGAAATCTTGGTCCCATATACACACTCCTTTAAGTGCTTCAGAATTTGCCTGTTTGCTTTTCCTCCCAATTTTGTTCACTGTTGAGCTACTACAGTTTAGCACTCTGTTGGGCACATAGTAGGAGCTTAACCAATGTTTGTCGAATGAATGTGTAAACTTACTACACACATTCATCAGTATTTTTCACACATGCTTTATAATATACATTGTAATAAAATAAATTTATTAGTCTCTTTAGCTATCTATGGAACTCTTAGCACATAGCCAGTTCTTACAATGTTACCCAGGAATTAACAGCCACGAATTAGTTTTATCTGCTTTCCTGAAACAACTACATGAGGCAGCCAAAATAATTCATGAGTAGAAGACTTTTAATTAATTTTTAAAGTAGATACCAGATTTAAATGATTTTGAGAGAAAAACAATACAGCGCACTAGTTTTACAAATAGTGTTACATATTTGGCCATTTTATACCTAATAAACAATAAATATCTCCCACAAATGTTTTTCAAACTGTAATTTACAACCTATGAACATATAATGAAATCAGATGAGGGGATTTTGACTGGCATTTTTTTCTTCAATGAAAAAGTAAGATGAAATTTCAGAGTGAAAAACATCTAGCAAGAGGATTGTTTTGTGAAATTTTATTTTCGGTTTTATAGAGGTATGTGATCATATGTTTAAAACAATTTTTTGTATCATGATTTATAGTCAAAAAAGTTTGAAGTCCATTCTGAGTATGTGGTTTAACTCCTAATTCTCTTATATAGATTCTTTGCAGCTAATCTTTAATATTAACCATAGAGTGAAACATCTGAACCCTAGAATGGAATTAATTGTCTATGCTGGGGTAAATGTCTTCAGTACTAGAAGATTTATTAATAAATATCACACAGCACAATGTTCCACGTCGGCTTTCCTAAGTATCAATGTTGAATTCTGGCTAATTTAACGGGGGATTGTTTCTTCTACAATGAGAAATAATGACCGGTTGTCATGGATTTTAAGAAAGTTAACTGATGAATCAATGGGAGTTTTCAATTTCTCTGAAGTGAAGAATTAGTGGGCACAGCCTGTAGTAAAATGTCAATGAAACAGTCAAAATGATTTGAAACGAGTCAATACACTTGAGCAAGGTTGATGGTGTAAATGCCGAGAGAGAGAACAGGTCTAAAACTTAGTTCACTTTACTTGTTATATATGCTCATATTGTCATCTTTTCCTTTAATTTCTACTATGAATATCATGCCCATACCAAAGTTCAGAATGAAACTTAAAATCATTGTTAATTACCTGGGTATTTAGAAACAGTGAATCTTGTTATAGAATCAAACTAATTGTAATAATAATTATATTGTTATCATAATAATATAATAATGTATACAGTTAGTTTTATACGCATTTGCCTTTAATTATTTGGATTATATAGCTTCCAGTTTTAGCTATGCAAGGCAAATTCAATTTTCAAAAGATTTTCAAGAAATTGGTTAAGTGATTGCAACAATTACTAATTCGTATATGAGAATGCAATTGAATTCAATTAGCTAACAATTTTTGTACACAAGTCACTGTGTATATGAGTAGTGTGTTTCCAAAATATAATTTCATAAATCAAGATATATTTGCTCTCATTAACAGACTGCAGAATGATGGCAAGTGTTCATAAATAATACAACATCATGAATCTGTTATTTTTCCTACAAATTGTGTTGCCAAATGACTGCCCTTTTAATACATTCATGCTGTGGGGTGTGGGGTTATGAGGAATTTAAAGGGCTTATCCACTGTTGGTATTTGTAGAAATGTTTCAGAATTGCCCATGATTTTGCATATTCTCCAAGCAGGAATAATAGCAAGGCTCTCATCTTGGGTCAGCACAGTGTGTCATTTAGCAAAATCAATTGAAACCATTTTATGTAAATGGTGGAACAGAAACGTTCACTTATTAACTGAATATCAATGAACAGAGGACATATTTGTTACCACTGATAAGGGATCTTATGTCTATGGGAAAAAAGGTTATGTTTCAATATCTTTGCAACCATCAGATCTATGTTTAGTTAAGAGCTGTTAGATTAACTGCATTTATCAGAAGTAATAGTAAATAAATTTTAAAAAGAGAAACAAACTAAAAACTGAAATAAAAAGGAAGTGAAAATAAAGTAGAAAAAGTGAATTTTTTATTGATATTTTTAAAAATTGTCTTTAAAATCATCTTTTTACTAATAATTCAGGAAAGCATAATTAAATATCTTTTACAAATTTCTTTAAAATATCATCAGTTGATCAATTTATCTAACTATCCTTTAATTGGAGTTTTTCAGGTAATATATAAAGTACATGGATGACACATAATCAAAGTTATTCCAAGGATATCTTATTTTTTAGGAATCTAAAAACATTTTAAAAGCAATAAGCTTCATAAGCAGAATGCTATATGCTGATCCTTTTCAAATTTCTAATTATTTCATATAGAAATGTTCATTTTTGTCTAAACTTTATTTCATTAAAATAATTTTGGCAAAGATAAAAATTTTAAACAGGTTTAAAATGCAAATTGCTTTTGAAAAACTTTTTATTTGGAAATTTCATTATATTAGGAATTATTTGAATTCTGAAACAATTAATGTTTATCAATCCATAGCCTATGAAGAGTGTTTTAATATACTTTTATTAGTGCATAATTAGACATCATAATGAGGTTCAGAGTGATAGAAACATACTTATCATCTGTAAAGTTTAAATCTAATTATAAGTAATTAACATCATGGAGTTACTCAAATACACTGATATTGTGTTAAAAGGAGTATTACTTGAAATAATTCAATTCTGGGTCTTGAAAATACTTCACCATAAAAATCTGGTTTAAGAGAATTGTCCTTGTTACATTGATATTTTAAACTGTAAACTCAAGCTGTGAATACTTAAACATTTAACATTTTAAATATTTAATATAATTCCCCACAAAAAATGGAACGAACCTACTCTAATCCCCAAGCAATGCTTGAAACCTTTCCACATTCAGTTTACTTCTGTAACAGAAATAGAGGAAATAAAAATGAAGACATGGCTACTAGAATCAAGGAGCGTATAGTCTAAAAGAGAATAAAAGCATATATACAAATATTTAAAAAAAACTTTTTATTTGGAAATACTTTACAAAAAGTTGCAAAAATGAGAACAGTACAAAAATTCCACATTGTTAATATTTTATCCCATTTTCTTATATATGGTGTTTGTATGTTCTGAAACATTTTATGAATGTAGTATTGCCTTATTTACAGTACAATTATTAACTTCAGAAATTAACATGGGTAAGTTCCTTTTACTTAGTCAACCACCATCCTTCCAATTCTGCCAATTGACCCAATAATGTCTTTTATAATACTTTTCTCTGTTAGTACAAGATCAATGTTTGGCTTCAGGTATTGCATTTAGTGGTCAAGTCTCATTAGCCTTCTTTAATCTGGAACATTTCCTTAGCCTGTCTTTGTCTCCCGTGACATCAACACTTCTGAATAATAGAGTCTACCTCTATTCTAATAGAATATTCCTCATTTTAGGTTTGCCTGACAGTCCCTCAGGTTATGCCTCCCTGGTTAAAATATTGCACTGGTGAGCTAATATTCTCTCAGGATGGCACACAAGGTCCATCTTCCCCTTGTGAGTAGAATCAATTTTGGTCATTAGCCCAGGTGTTGTCTGATGTCTCCACTGTCTTATTACTACTTTTCCCCCATGTGACTAAGAAACAGTTTATGGAGAGACTCTCCAAGACTACCCAGTAAGACTACCCAAATACTCTGATCTTTTAGGGTTAGTATTCATCGATGATTCTTTCATCAGATTTTTACTATGATAGTTGTGAAAGCCTCTCTTCTGTATTCTTTCATTCATTTACTTATTCATTCATTCATCTATTATCAGGGTGTGCTCATGCTTCTATTGAGTTTTTTACACTGGTGTGTAATTCATTACTGGATATCATAATTTTGGAGCTCAAATTTCCCAGATTTGGCCAGTAAGAGCTCTTTCAAGCTGCATCCTGCATCTATGCAACAGACATAACATCTTTTTCATTTTATTGGATTTTTTGTCTTTTTAATTTCCCAACATGTTTTTTATTCCAGGCTCATACATATATACCAACCCTGTCTCCTTGTAGGGAGCAGCCATTTCCCAAGGATCTCTGGTTCCTTTTGTTGTGGAATAGTTTTAGAGAATATCTGAGTATAAGAGGTGTTGCCCAAATGTATTTTAATAACTGCCAAAAACTAGTTAAACCCTGCCAAACAGTTGAATTCACTCTTTGACTAAAGACCTTATGTGTATAATCAGCACCTAGATCTATTTTATTATACATTGAGATTTTATTCAGATAATAAAAATATCACGGAGCTTTTCTGATTAAAAAAAATCTCCAAAATTATATTTGTATTTACACCATGATGGTACTGTTTAGTGGTACATGGAAACCATGACATATTTGCAGATACTCTTTTTACATGGTTCAGATCAATCCAATAGGAAAACTAGTTCGTTGATGGAATGGAAATGTGTTGTAACTCTTTTGACAAGGGAAAAATTATTTCATAAGTGATGCCCAAATCTCTTTCAAAAGGTCAATTTAAAAATTTTTTGAAACTCCACATCTATGTATCTACACACATCTACATGAATCTCACCTTAATGTTTCATCAAGCCTTGATATAAAATATAGGGTCTGCACATCCTGTCCAAGCTGAAATAGTTGATGGGGAGGCTTCATTACAAATCATTTCACTTTCTTTGATGTATGCTCTCTGATCCCCACTTTTATCAAGACTGGAGTATGGTCCACCTGACATGCTCCCTGGCAATACTTACTACATTCATATTTTTATGACTGATGACTGTCTTCCCTATGAGAGTGAGGGTCCCTGAATGCAGAGACCAATAATTAGGCCCAGGGCTTATTATACTGAAAACCACAAAGAAAAACAATTATCTGGTTAAAAGGACCATAATACAACATAGAAAATGTAGATAGCATTATTAAGATTCTTCGGTGTGAAAATGTATGTCTCAGTCCAAAACAGAAAACTAAATTACAATTTCCGTGGAAGGGAGGAGACAGGGGACTTAAGAAAGTTTTGTAGAGTAAATTAGAAGTTACCAAGTGCGGTGTGCATGCATGTCACTATCACTATGAACTGCATTATGATGTGAGACTATAATGCACCAATAAAGAACCAAAAAAAAAAGAAGTTACATCGGCTTAGTGCTTTGTGACTTCATGACTTTCTTATCGTTTTCACTGAGGGAAGCTTTCGGTTTACTCAGATTCTCATTCTTGTCCCAGAGTCTTTTCTGCCCAAGTCAGAAAAGACTTTGATAAATCCATATGAAGTACAGCTCTCATCAAACCTGCAACCACCTGTAGGATATAAAGAATAATGAATGGAGGATTAATATACATTTAAAGGAGATTTTTTAAAAAAATCCTAATTAGTAGCATAGTTTTAAAAATTATTAGCTAATAAAATAACTTGGCATTGTGCAAATTTTTCACTTTTTAGTGGAACTACTATGCCTCTGCTAGAAATACTATTCAGACTCCCAAATATGTCTTTCTTAGACATTAGAAGATATTATATACATTCACTTTGAATTCCTGGTTTTAAGAAGCATGTTATCTTCCCCAATTATTGTTTAAAGAGTGAGTTGAACCAGGAGCCCAGGTGACAGAACCAGAACTAATGAGTAGAAATAAAAGCAAAGTCAATAGCAGGCCATTACTGGGAAAACCTTTCTACAGTCAGCATTATTACTCTAAGGAAGTAAGAAGAAACTATTTTTTCCTCTCCAGAAACTAGATAAGGTAGGAGCAAAGAAGATAAAATTTCAATCATTATGTGAACTATTACTTGAGATACTGGGGTTTAAATAAAATGGCTGGTGGATTATTTAGGAAGGATGGGCATGTACAGAGAATCCATGAATAGAATTAATAATAATGATTGTACATTAATATCTACCATGTTTAATTATACATCATGTGCATAATGGCCTAGGCACATACACAGAGTCTTATTTAAATTATTTTTAAACTTATTCTCATAACGATCCAAAAAGGTAGATATCACTATCCCTGTTCTAAAAAGAAACGGAGACAAGTCAAAAAAAGGCAATAAGATAATGAATCAAAATTTAAACACGCTACTGAAATCTCTCAATCAATGATGTAGATTACAGATATCTAGGAAATATACAGCTTGTATTTCTACAATCAACATTTTCTCCCAAGACATGCTGTGCATAAAACTAAGTATTCTTATGAAATGGATTATTTGTTGAACAATTAATTAAGCAAGTGAATAATATCTTCAAAATAGTAATAATAATAATAGCTAAGACTTAAATGGCGTTTACTGTGTACTAAGCACTGTTTTAATGTGTAACTTCTGCCAAATTTCAATATTATACATAGTAATTCTATATTTCAATATTTAAGATACATCATGTATGGATATGGATTCAAAAAACTTTTTACCCCATTAACTCTATTTCACTGATAAAATAACGTAGGCTAAAAATAGAAAGTGATATAATCAGGCCGGGCACGGTGGTGCATGCTTGTAATTCCAGTACTTTGGGAGGCAGAGACCGGAGGATCCGGGTTCACGGCCAGCCTCAGCTCTCTCTCTTTCTCTCTCTCTCTCTCCATGTCTCTCTCTCTCTCTCTACCTAGTGAGGCCCTCCGCAACTTCGTGAGACCCGGTTTCAAAATAAAGTATAAAAAAAATAGGGCCGGGGGGTGTAGCGCGGAGGTAGAACGCCCCTGGGTTCAATCCCTGGTACTGCAAAAAAAAAAAAAAGTGATATAATCAGGACAAGTTTCTGAAAGCCCCACAAAGCAGTCTTCCTTGGTCATGGAAGTGACCCAACTCATAGGGAAATTAAGTGAGTTTTCTATTGTGATTTCCCAAGTATTGGGAGAAACCTGAAGCATAAGTATAATTATTTTTCTCGTAATTTTAATGTAAAATTGAATTGCCACAAGAAACAGAGCAAGGTGCCATGCCAATACTCTTCCTAGAATATAAAGGTGTTATGTGGTTTTATGTTTCTATATACTTCTCCATAGTCTATTTCTAAATTATTGTTTGCTGAGGAAAGAAAACACTTTGTATATTTTATGGCTTCATTTGAATTGCAAGAGACCTATGATATCACTTTCCAGAAAATTCTTATTAATCAAGTATTTGTAAGAAGGAGGATTAATCCTTTCTGCCCACTATTTCCTATAAATGCCTGGCATCCTAGGATGCCCCCTATATACTCAGAGACTGCTTGCCAGGAGGACATAAATGTATCTCCATAAATATAAATGTATACCTATGCTTATGCTTTTAAGTGAGTTTTGGTAGACAACAAGTACATTTGCACTGTCATAAAGTGTTATCTTTAGAGAAACAAGCACTACTATTAGGCCTTCTTGTACTCCCTTAGAGATTACTAACAGATTTCATTAGTAGCAGAAGTGCCAAAATTCTTTTCTTTCATGTGACCTCACCAAACTATTTTAGATTTTTCTCTCACAATTAGTCTCTTTTACAAAAAAATTACTAGACTATTGTGAATAATCTTATACTTGATCCCAGATTTGAGATTTATGCGAGTCCCAGGTGCCCTGAAAAATTAGCCACTTCCCTCCACCCAGGCTGTCACACAGGCAGGGAACTAAGGATAGTCCTAAAGCTGGATGGGTCACACATTCATAAAAGAATCTATTGTTCGCTTCCCAGGAACTAAACAAAGTGTGTCACTAGACCAACTAACTCCTAGAGCCAAGCAAAGGAGTCAAGCAGGGGACCTTTAACTGAGAAACAGGTGTTTTTGAAGGGAAGAAAAACAAGGAAAAACCTGCCCCTCTTACTTGTACTCTTGGATCATAATCATTTTAATACTACCTGTTTTCTGTAATAACGCTGGGTGGGGTTTTTATTGTCCTTTAATGTAGTGATGGTGTACTACTTCAATTGTACTAATTATCCAGCCCACATATTTCCTGATTTATACATCTTATTTCCCCATAATTGAATTTATTTGATGTCTACCTCTAGGTTACATCCCAACCCAACAGCAGATATGCTATTGGCCCCAGCTGCTCTTTCCACAATGTATCTTCATGCATGATAGTCCAATATCAGCATGGTGCTGATACATCAGGACCTGCTTCTTTGTGCTCCAGTTCTGCCTGCTCCTCGGTGCCCCTAGAACTGAATCTCTACCAAGCTCTTACTGATTCCTGTCCCAGCTTCTGCAAATCTTTCCCTAAACTTCTGTCCCTACACCAGTGTCTGGGTCATTGCTACCCATCGAATGATAATGCATTTAGTTTGGCATTCAGACAGCTCAGGCAAATTGGGAGAAGTGTGTGATTACAATATTGTACTTCTAAAATTAGCCTCATCATTCACAATTGCATTCTGGAAATTTTATACTTTGAAATTAAGATGGTACATTATAAAACTCAAAACATCTTTTTAATTTTTTATTTAGTCATCAAATTCTAAATGTAATAATTTTAAGTCAAAATATTTGTTTTTAAAAGAATGTAATGATAAAAGAAAAATTTGGTGATATACTGAAAAGTACACACAAGATTTCAACTATATTTTTATTTACTGGGATAATATATCCACTAGCTCAAGTTATATGAATGGAATATTTACATAGAAAAATAGAACCAACCATTTTGAAATCTCATTGTATTAAACACAGCAAGATACAAATATTCTCCATAATAATGCTAAGAAATATTTAAACATCTTTAAGAAGTATTTCTATTTCTGAGATAATGCAACTGATAAAAGGGAGAGTGCATACTATTGTGTGACATAATAGAGACCCTAGGTTTTTCATAATTAAATATCTAAAGTCATTGAACTGAATTAAGAAACTACTATGTCATTTATCCATGTTCTATTATTTCATTTCAAGGTTCTTATCAGTCTCAGGCAGTAATGTCTCACAAGTGGACAAGAAAAAGAATAAATTTGGACTGGAGGTGTAGCTTAGTGGGAGAGTACATGCTTAGCATGTACAAGGCCCTGAGGAAACTGTTCCAATGGGCCCTGCATGAAGAATTACCTAGAGAGCAGCTTTAGTTCCAAAGAAAATGGAGAAACCAGACACGGTGGAGTACACCTGTAAGATCACAGGTTCAAGACCTGCATGTGGTAAAATAGCAAGACCCTGTTTCAAAATTAAAAAAAAAGGACTGAGGGTGCAGCTCAGGGGTAGAACCCCCTGAGTTCAATCCCCAGTACGCCCCCTACACACACACACACACACACACACACACACACACACACAGCAAAGAAAATGGAGGGACATTAAAGTTTAAAAAAAAAGAAACTAATGGTGACATTAAATATATATTGACCCAACTATGACAAATTGATGTTTACAATTTGTAAACATTGGGAGATAGCATAACATATAATGGTTATATACTCTTGCAAGAACAACTATCAAAAATAAGGTAAGAATGTATAAGAAAAATAGAATGAATGAGCTCTGCCTTAGAGTTTTTAGTTGATTTAACAACATTTAAGAGCTTAGCATCTATGATGGAAATATTTATAATTATGATTTATTAGCTTTTTATAAGTGGTGGGCATTTAGAAATCAGGTTATGGGGCAGGGGGTATGATTCCATGGTAGAGCCCTTTCCTAGCATGTGTAAGGCCCTGGGTTCAACACCAGCACTGCAAAAATAAAGTAAAATAAAATAAAATATAAAAGAAAAAAAAAGAATCAGCAAAGTAGAAATTTGAATAAAATTAAAATCCATAGCACTAAAATCATTTTTGCCCATTGATATTCTATGAATTCTTTCTCTGATAATAATAAACACAAGGAAGCAGGGTGGCTTATTTTACATGAGTAAATATATTAAAATAAAAATAACATAAATAATAATTATAGCTTAGTGTATTGTTGTGACTATCATAGATTTCTTATATGATAAGGTGATATTTTATCAGCCAACATATCAGTCTGGGCCCAATCAGGAGACAAAAATCACATAGTAATTTAAGCAGGAGATGTTTGGCATGAAGAATTGAGTTACAATAGGGGAGCAGATATAAAGATATAAAGATAATGTTAAAAGGTACCCTATGATTGATGGGGCATATTCAAGGAAGACCAGACTTGGACAGGAGACTCAGTATTGTAGCACACAATACGGTGGAGAAGTTCACTGCAATGCTGGTTCAGAGGTGGGCCATAGTGACTAGAACAGCACTTGAGGGTGTAAGGAGCAACCAGTAGCAAAAGGGTGTGCAAAAGAAGTAGAGGTACTGCTTCTGGGGGCAAGCTTGGAGTGTACAGTGTCAAAATGGGGAGTGCCACAGGAAGATGGTCACAAGGCCCAGGTCAGGGACTCAAGTTTCCCAGGAACTACACCCACTGGGTGTATGGTCAGTTAGAGCAGTGCCGCTGCGTATCTTCACACATGCACGCTGCCAACTGACCTCAGGCAGGAGCAAGAAAAACAAAAACAGAGAAATCACACACACACACACACACACACACACACACACACGAAACACGAAAAGTTACTTCCTTTCTCCTCCAATGTCCCTCCCACTCTTTTTACTGCCCAAATTTACATCATGCTCATGAAAAGAAAAAATACTTAAAGTATTCATTCTGGGCTCTCTGAACAGGTACTGAAGAAGAAATTTGGAACTGAGAGACAATAAATTGATAACTTGCACAGCAAGCAGTCAAAAATATTTTTGAAACATCTGCTTTAAAGAAAATCATTGTAAGCTGGGATCCATGGTTCATGCCTGTAATCCAGTACTTGAGAGGCTAAGCCAGGAGGATCACAGGTTTGAGGCCAGCTCACAGTAACTTAGCAAGACTCTATTTCAAAATAAAAAAAATTAAAAGAGATAGGGGTGTAACTCAGTGGTAGAATGCCCCTGGGTTTGATCCCCAGCATGAAAGAGAGAAAGAGAAGAAAGAGAAGAAAGGAGAGAGGGAGGGAGTAAGGAAGGGAGGAGGGAGGAAGAAAAGGAGGGAGGGAGGGAGGGAGGAAGGAAGGAACTGTAAGCCCTGCGTTAGATACCAGGAAAAACACTATTATTGGGCAGTTATATAGTATAGCAAGAAGAGGAGAATGAAAAGGAGAGAAACAACTGGGCGTGGTGGAGCACGCCTATAATCCCAGTACTTGGTAGGCTGAGACGGGAGGATCACTGGTTCAAGACCAACTTCAATAATTTAGCAAGCCTGTCAGAAACCTAGCAAGACCCTGTTTCCAAACAAAAAATAAAAAAGGGCTGGGGTGTAGCTTGGAGGTAAAATTTCCCTAGGTTCAATCCCCAGTACCAAAAGAAAGAAAAGGAAAGAAAAGAGAGAGACGCTGTAAAGAAATTATCCTAACGGAGAATATGCTTGGGAACACAGAGGCCAGGTGTTCATCTAAAACACCTTTCATTTGTTCGTTTGCAAAGTATTTAAGAATTTTATAAAATCCTATACACAACCATCCTGTGAGATTAGTTTAGTCACCACTACTATTACCAAATTATACAGGAGACTCTGACCAAGCAACGTTAACTGACTCACCTAGTGAATAGCACAGAAGTCTATTTTACATTCTTAGAAACGGATGACTAACACTATGGTACATAACTTGACATTGGCCATGAAATTAGAGACTAGAGCTATCTCAGGGTCTCATTACCTGGTAACTTGTTGCAAATTGCAAATGAATCTACAGGCAAACAATTAAAGAGTGTCTTCTACTGGTACAGCCATCTTTGTACTTTGCCAAGACAGCAACGACTTCTTTCCTCTGCAATTGTTTTAGAGAAGCCCCAACGTGTCTTCCAGCACTGCCACACACACACACACAC
>PVJS01035349.1:0-21065 GCA_004027185.1 Glis glis | reverse complement strand
TTTTTTTTTTTTTTTTTTTTTTGCAGTACCAGGGATTTAACCCAGGGGCATTCTACCTCCGAGCTATACCCCCGGCCCTATTTTTTATCCTTTATTTTGAAACCAGGTCTCACGAAGTTGCTGAGGGCTTCACTAAGTAGCTGAGGCTGGCCGCAAACCCGGATCCTCCTGTCTCTGCCTCCCAAGTACTGGGATTACAAGCGTGCACCACCACACCCGGAGTCCAAGACTTTTTAAAAACAACCAAGCCTTAGTCCCTCTCTGGACTGCCCAACTTTCTCCAGCGTCTGGGCCAGTTCCTGGGCTCTTTTTATTCCTGGAACATCTCTCTCCAGTTAACTGCCTAGCAAACTCCTTATCACCCAGCAGCGCAAAGTTCAAAGCCTTGCCTTAGAGTCCTGAGGCACTGCTGCCTGGAGTTGAAGTCAAGCCAATCTGATTTGGATCCCGCTCTGTCCCCAGTTAGCTGGGTGGCCTCTGACAAGGAGCTGAGCTTTTCTGAGCCATGTCTTAGCTTTCTTACCAGCAAAATAGGAACCTAAAATATGCATCATGATCGCCCTGCCTCAGGTTTGCACTGACAAATAAATAGGAGATGTTGTATTGTAGACGGACAGGCAGTTCTCTGCTTTTATAAATATGGAAATGTGTATAAAATTAACTGCATAGAAGTAGGGCAGGAGACTTACACGCTGTAAGTGGTAGTTTCATCCCAGGCAACATCGTACTATGGGCGGGCTGTGTGCTGAACAAGTGTATCTGGCCAAGGATTCAATGGGGACTGAAATTCAGCTGTGTATCCTGGTACAGGTATGGATTTATCTGGAAAAAAAGAGTCCCTTTTCCTGATTTGCACAAGACAACCTTTAGCTAGCAGTGGTCCTGAGTCTGAGAGGTCAAAAATATTTTAACATAGCCGGGCGTGGTGGCGCACGCTTGTAATCCCAGTACTTGGGAGGTGGAGACTGGAGGATCCAGGTTTGCGGCCAGCCTCAGCTACTTAGTGAGGCCTTCCGCAACTTCGTGAGACCGGTTTCAAAATAGGGCCGGGGGTGTAGCTCAGAGGTAGAATGCCCCTGGGTTCAATCCCCGGTACTGCAAAAAAAAAGTTTTTTTAACATTCCAATTGGATATTTACAGTATGACATTTTTCTTTCAGGTTGTCCTTTTCCCCTATAGTAGACCCACTTAGTGCAAGAGCATCCAACCAAGGCCAAAGATCGGAGACTGAATTCCATCTCAGAAGGAAGTGCCTTTGGCAAAGGAGAATTATGCTGCTTATCTCTAGAATAGCACTTTCTCTTTTTTTCTGCTTTCCGCCTGCTTTTTGTAAAGCAACATGGGTGAAATGCAATAGAATTTTGAAACAGCTGCGCACATGCTGTTTAACAAATAGCCACTGCCAGCAGGGAGCTGTTGGCCACGGGCAGCACCACTGTGGGCAGCTCAAGTTCTTGTCTCCAGTAGCTGGTATGTGATGGTGCCAATCTGTTATAGGAAAGGCTGAGCCAGGTGTCAATGCATAAAATGTTTGCACGCTCACCCAGTGGAGGACAACCCTGATCCTGGTACTAAACATTAGGAAGTGCTATGTGGTCCCCGAAGGACGATGTGTTCAAAATTTAGTCCCCAGGTCAGGTGCCACTGAGAAGTGATGGGCCGTTTGGGAGGTGGGGCCTAGTGGAAGGTCTTTGGGTCATGGGAGGCGTGGTCTTGGAGGGGACAGTGGAAACCCGGTCCCTTCCTCTTTCTCTCATTTTTTCTTCCTAGTCGTGAGGCAAGCAGCTCTGCCCCACCACACACTCCGTTATGATGCACTGCCTCACCACAGGCCCCAAAGCAACAGTGCAATTGATCATGAGCTGGAACCTCCACAACTGTGAGCCGAAATAAACCTTTTCTCTTTATAAGTTGTTTATCTTGGGTATTTGTCACAGTGACAGAAAGCTGACTGACACAAGTGGGTAGACTTCTGTTTATACTAAGATTTCTTGTACCTCCCTAGGTACAATCTCTTATGACTTTTTTCTATTTCTGGCTGATCTGGTCTGACCTGGGCCTCCCATCACCCCCTGCGTCTCTCTCTTTTTGCTTACCACATCTTTAGGCCTCTTTAGCCTCTTTGGAAGCAGCCAGGACTGGCCTCTCAGCTCTGATTCTGCAGGGCCTGCCTCCTACTGGTTGCACCTCCAGAGGACAAGGGACTCCTAGATCACAAAGTGGCAGCTGCCGGGGCAGCCTGTTCGCCCCCAGAAGTGAAGTCCCCTCTCTGGTGCTGCCTGGTGATGGGACACACTTATTGTCACTCATTTCCTCCTCCTTCCCTCGCTTCTCCTAATTGGCCTTTCATGCATAGATGCATCCATGCATTCCACAAGCATGGGCTGCATGACTCCCTGCACCCGCAAGACTCTGTCCAGGGTGCTGGCAGGGCACTGGCAGACAGAGGCGGGGCCGATGCCTCAGTAAGTGGGGTAGGAAGACAACAGACAAAACACACAAACCCTTATCAATCATTGCAAACTGGTGCTGTGAAGGGACCAATCCTTCCCAAGAGCAGAGGCGGGGGTGTAGCTGGGCAGAGTGAGGGGAGACTCTCGGAGGACATGGTGGTTGGCCAAGACCTAAAGGCACCTAAGCCTGTGAACACTGGATCCTTTTGAGCTATGTGTGAAGCTATTGTTGGTGACTGGTTTGTAAAAGTTAGTGTCCCCTCCCCAAACATGGAAGTGCCAATGCAGTCAGTGTACACATGCAGGGCAGAGCACTGAGCACCCCCTCCCACACCTCTTTTTGCAGACAGACCTGCAGGGCCACAGGCTGGGCCTGGTGATGGCCCGTGGGTCTGCCCAGGGTATTGTCTCTAAGCATCAGTTCCCAGCTCGCCCAGAGCCTGCACCTCCCTCGCTTCCAGCTCAGCATCTGCCACTCCAGATACTGTTCTTGATGCCTCACTCCACTGCCCCCGGCCCAGAATCAGCCATCCTGGTCATCATGCGACAAATGACATGGAAAGGGCAGTCCACGACCGCAGGTACAGGGGACAGACACCAGGCACACAGATGGGCTTCCGTGCCACTCGCTTCAAAAAATAAAAAAACAAAAATGGATTTTTTTTTTTGCGGTACCGGGGATTGAACCCAGGGGCATTCTACCTCTGAGCTACACCCCCAGCCCTATTTTTTATTCTTTATTTTGAGACGGGGTCTCACTAAGTTGCAGAGGGCCTCACTAAGTAGCTGAGGCTGGCCGCAAACCCAGATCCTCCAGTCTCAGCCTCCCAAGTACTGGGATTACAAGCGTGAGCCACCACACCTGGCTCAGAAATGGAATTTTAAGTAGATTCCCTGTTTGCCTCTCTGATGAGGAAATGTTCTGTAAATTCTCTGATCTTTCAGGCCTTGATGCTGGCTCTTCCCTCCCTCAGAAACTGAAGCCTCGTGCCCACCTGAACGTGTCCCTTTCTGCAGCCAACATCACCCACATCCGACTTTTGAACAGCTGCTTCCAGCCACCTCCTCCTCTCCTTTTTCCAACCCCAAGAGCACAGCATGGTGGAGGTTAGTTAGAAGATCTGTCACCCAGATCCGAGTCTCCTGAGAGCAGGGCCCTTCTAACTCAGCCACTCATTCATATATACTACCGAATGTGCCGGGGGTCTTCCAGAAGACACAGCAGGGTGACAGGCCAGCAAGACTGTCAGGTGCCTCTCTCAGTTCTACAACCTTGTGTGACCTTGAGCAAGTTAATGAACCTCTCTGAGCCTTAGGGTTGTTGCTATTACCCACTTCATACAGTTTCTGAGGACTAAATGAGTTCATAAACATAAATTTCTGATAATGGGTATCCATACAAAAACTTGTTCATGAATGTTCATAACAGCCCCAAAGTAGAAACAACCTAAATGCCTGTCAACTGATGAATGGATAAATAAAATGTGACATAGCCATACAATAGAATATTATTTGGCAATAAAAAGGATTAAAATAATGATATATGCTACAAGGATGAGCCTTGAAAACATTATGCTAAGTGAAAGAAGCCAGCCACGAAGGGCCACATAATGTATGAGCCCATTTATAGGAAACATTCATAACGGGGAAAACTGGGGCAGAACACAGATCAGTGATGGATGGGGCTGGAGGAAGGGGGATGGGAATCGCTAATGGATACGGCATTTCCTTTCGGAACGCTGTGAAATTTATTGCGATGGTTGTGCGACTCTGTAAATATACTAAAAGCTATTGAACTGTATACTTTAAATTGGTGAGTTGGATGGTATGTGAATTATATCTCAACAAAGCTATTTTTTAAGTTCTTAGAATAATCCCTGGCATGCAGTAAGCACTAAGTATTAGCTACTATGATTTGGTAGACTAGGGAAATAGGAGTAAAAAAAAAATGGGCAGATGTTATGGTTTAAATGTTTGTGTCCCCACCCCCAATTCATATGAAGTCCTAACCCGAAGGAATGGTACTGAGAGACAGGGCCTTTGGGGCAGGGCCCTTGTGAATGGAATTGGTGTTTTATAAAAAGAGGTCCGAGAGAACCCTTGTTCCTCTCATGGTGTGAGGAGACAGTGAAAAGACAGACATCCATGAACCAGGAAGCTGCTCTCACCAGACTCAAGATCTGCTGGCACCCCGATCTTGGGCTTCCCAGGCTCCAGAAGGTGAGAAATAAACTTCCATTGTTTATAGACTTGGACTTCCATTGTAGCAGCTCTAATGGACAGACAGCAGACACTCTGCTCATGGCCCTGTGCTCCTGGGACTGTCCTCTGAGCCCAGCTGGACAGCCCAGGCATGGACCGCGGGGACATCGTCTGCTAGATGCTTGTGTTCTGTCCTGTCCAGAGTCTTCTATACAGAGGAGACTTGGCCCAACGGGCCAAGACTGTCTGCCTGCCATTCTTGACCCTTAACGAGGACCAGTCTCTCGTGGCCCATGCAGCCAACACACCAGCAAACAGGGCTTCCCTGCAGGCCATGGGATTCTCGTTTGACTGCTTGGTTTCTGGATTTCCTCAGCTCCTGACCTTCTCACTTTGTGTCACATTCTCAGAAGTCCTGGGCTCCCTCAGCCTTGAACTTGATGATGCCTCTCGGGTCTGGACGTTCAGCTTCCCTGGACAGGTTCGGGCCCCTTCCCCCCAGGGATGGGGTGATACAAGTGAAATGGGATACCCCATTCTCAGGGCCTCACCAAGGTGCCCAGTGCACCCTCTGGTGCCCTGCTTACCCTTGGGAGGCAGCCAAGGGGAGGCTCCAGGGAGCCCCGAGAATGGAGTGTTCTGACTGCAGACCTCAACAAGCTCCATGTTGCAACCCCAAGGACATGTCCCTGCCGCAAGCCACGCTGCAACCCAATCAAAATAACAGCCCAACATGTCCTTGAAGGCCCCATCAGGACCTGGGAGCTGACCAGGTCCTGGGAGCTGACCTGAATCATCTGTGACTACCGGACTGATGTCATCCTCACATTCCTCCTCCTGCCCACCCCTCACGAAAGTCCCCTATAAAAGAGGAGCCATGGACCCCCAAAGGCGCCTCTCACTACCTTTAATGTGTATCTCTTGCTTTCCTAAATAAACCTGTCTGTAGCTCTACTCTTTGTCTTGGAAGTTCTTTTCCAACCCAGGACTGCTCCCACACACCAGTTCTTGAAACATAGACTTTTCAGGGGCCTCCAAGTAGGGAGACCGATGAAGAACATACCTGTCACCAGGAGCCACACCTGGGCCCATCAGGCTGCCTTCCTGGAGCTGCCCGGGGCAGGGAGGAGGCTGTACAGTTCTTCCAGAAGAGGGAGGCATCCTGCTGGTCGCGCCCAGGAGCCCTCAGTCTCACAGCTCAGTGGGAGGGGAGTTCTCCCAGCAGGGTCCCAGAGGCGTGCCTGCCTCTCCACCGCTGGCCCCTGCTCCTCCTGTCTTCTCTAAAAGTAGAAACAGAAAGCCAGGGTGGAAACAGTAATGAAAGCAACAAGCCAGAGGCAGAAGGCAGAGCCAGCAGCAACACCGTGAGCCTCCCTCCCATCCACAGGGCTGTGATGTGCGATCGCAGGAGCCAGGAGGCAGCTTGTGGTCCCCCCACCTCCACTGCCAACAGGGTGGTCCTGGCGGCACTGGCTCCATGACTGGGTGAAGAGGAAACAGCAAGGAGACCCGAAGCAGCCGCACCCATGAGAGAACTGAGTCAGGGAGTCCATCCTCCCCCGGGACTGGACCTGCTCTCAGCCCCTCTGCAAACCCCATCTTGCCCTTGTCCACCCTGTTTATGCCTCTCCATCACACACCTGCCTGGGTGACAGCAGTCATCGATCTCCCAGCACAGGCAGCCAGTGGTCATTAGGCGGAACGTAGCTGGCAGAGTGAAGACAGGTGGCCACAGCGCAGGCAGAGGCCAGCAGGGCAGCAACCTGGATGCCGGGCATGGTGAGCCTGGGGACAATGGTACCACACGCCGGAGCCAGACAGTGAGAGCCACACCGCTGGCCCTCCCTGGACCCTGTGCCTCTTCCTGGGGCCAGCCTCTCCACCTGGAAGGGATGGTCACAGGTGTGACTTCACAGCAGGGGTGTGCGCCCACAAAGGCGAGCAGGTTCCAAGCTCCACTGTAACCCTTTTGGGGTCCTGGGGTGGAGCCTCACCTCTCCCTCAGGAGGAGGGGCCGGCAGAGGAAAGGGGCCTTCCTGGCTCCTGAGGGCCACACAGGCTGTGTTGCTTCGCCTCTGTCCCTCCTGCCCTGCAGAAGTCTAGTGGGGGAGGCTGGACATATTGGGTCCAGCTGAGATGGAGACTCGCTTACCAGTGCTCCCAGCATGAGCTTGGATAGGGACCAATGCCAGACACCATGTCCCAGGCAGGGTGCTGAACACAAGATGGGCTGTTGGGCCCCACTGAAATCAAAGACGTAGAGGAAAGAATGAGAGTTTGGGCTAAAAGAGGAGTGAGGAGAGGCCGGGCTTGGTGGCGCACGCTTGTAATCCCAGTACTTTGGGAGGCGGAGACCGGAGGATCCGGGTTCGCGGTCAGCCTCAGCTCGTGCATGCACGCGCGTGCGCACACTTTCTCTCTCTCTCTCCCTGTCTCTCTCTCTCTCTCTCCTTAGTGAGGCCCTCCGCAACTTCGTGAGACCCGGTCTCAAAATAAAGTATAAAAAATAGGGCTGGGGGCGTAGCGCGGAGGTAGAACACCCCTGGGTTCAATCCCCAGTACCGCAAAAAAAAAAAAAAGAGGAGTGAGGAGAGGATACCAGAACCCAGGAGCCAGAGGGAGCAGAGGGGACAGCCAGGGATGGGGCGCGGCTATTTAATGGCTTCTGGAATGCTTCTCAGGGCTGTGTGGGCCGGCCAGGTTCACTGGGGCCCGACCTGCCTGGCCAGATATGAGGTTAGTCACAATGTTGTTCTACAACAGGATGTCCTCTGACACAACCCCACAGCATTCCACGGGACAACCAAAAGAGCACTGTCCTGGGATTCTCATCAGACATCAGGGTTGGAGCTGGGCCCCTCCATTACTTGCTGAAAGACAGAGTCCTCAGAAGCCTGGCTCCCTCCACGTCTGGTGCAGGGGCTGGAATCCCCGCAGCAGCTTGGGCCTCTCAGCCTTCTCTCTAACTCCACACGCTCTCCCCGGCATGATGGCTTCAGCCTCTTACCTGGAGGCTGGGGCTCCACAGGTACCTGCCTGAGAGGGAGAGAAGCAGGCAAAAGCCGGGTCACCTTTCATGAGGTAGTCTCAGAAGCTACTTCCCCATAGCATCAAATGTCCACCCAGTTTCAAGGAGAGGGGGAACACAGGCCCCTCCACTCACAGGATTATCAATGTCATGCTATAAGAAGAGGTTATACAATCTGTGCCACACCCCGTGCAGCATGGTTCCGTGCTAGTGCCTGCCTCCCCAGAGGCCCAAACACCACTGCAGCCCAACCTCCCCACAGGGCCTAGCTCCCCCGCCAGCTGAAACCAGAAGGGCACATCTATGGGGCCTGTTTGTTTTGGTTTTGGTTTTTTGTGGTACTGGGGATTGAGCCCAGGGACATTCTACCTCTGAACTACACCCCCTGCCCTATTTTATTTTTATTCTGAAACAGGGTTTCACTAGGTTGATGAGAGTCTCACTACTTGCTGAGGCTGTCCTCGAACCTGCAAACCTCCTGTCTCAGCTCCCAAGTACTGGGATTACAGGCGTGTGCCACCATGCCCAGCTAGCACATCTGTGTTTTGTTTTTGTTTTTGTTTTTGTTTTTGTTTTTGTTTTTGTTTTTGTTTTTGTTTTGCGGTACCGGGGATTGAACCCAGGGGTATTCTACCTCCGCGCTACACCCCCGGCCCTATTTTTATACTTTATTTTGAAACCGGGTCTCACGAAGTTGCGGAGAGCCTCACTTGGTAGAGAGAGAAAGAGAGAGAGAGAGAGAGAGAGAGAGAGACAGGGAGAGAGAGAGAGAGAACAAGCTGAGGCTGGCCGCGAACCCGGATCCTCCGGTCTCTGCCTCCCAAAGTACTGGGATTACAGGCGTGTGCCACCATGCCCTGCTCACATCTGTGTTTTGTGCTCCATCTTCTCTAGCTCCTGTGGCCTTGGCCACACACTACCTTCCCTAGTGCCAGCAGCAGCTGAGGCACCCTGGAGTTGGCTTCTTGCCCTCTGCCAACAGGCCGCACCTCTTCCTCTAACTGAGAGAAGCAGGCGCTGAGCTCCCCGGGGTCTTCTCCAGAAACATCTGCACCCGGGCTAGATCCTTGGCCCCAGAAGAGGCCGGGCCCCACAGGAGCCAGACTCATGTCCCCACCACTGTCCCAAAGCCGCAGCAATTCTTTGAAATTTCAAGTTCCACCATTCACATCCCATCAGCAGAGGTAAAATAAGCAAAAGAAAAGAAACATTCTGACGCCCTGGCTCCTTCCCCGATTCCCGGAAGGATGGTGTGTGCCCACTGAAAGCCCACTGCCTCTCCAGACAGAGACCCGGTCTACAGACTCATCGCTTAAAAGCGAGGCGCAGACTCTGGGACTGGCCGGGAACCTGCCCGGGAATCGGGTCAGCATGCACAGAGCAAGTCATCGTCCACCCGCTGTGGGCTCAGGTGGCCTGAATCGCTGGTCCAGAGTGGATAGAATCCAGACGTCATTGGGGTTCTTCCCGCCCCTCAAGACCTAGACACTGTCACCTCTGGGCCCCTCCCACAGCCTGGCCCAGGCCTCCCCAAAACACATTTCTGGCGCCCCTGGCTCTGATTCCTGCCACCCCTGAATTCCTGTGGTCTGCTCTGTGTTCTATCGTGGCTTCTTTGTGCTCACGTGGCCCCCACCCAACCACGGGCACGGACCCCACCCCACCCCGGGCCTGAGGAGGAAGCACACCGGTGACTGGGAGCACGGCAGGCAGAAGGGTCCGCAGGGCCAGTTTGAAATTACGTCCTGGATGTACCTTTTCTCAAAAAGAACCTCAGCCATTCTGCCAGCCTGGGTGCCAGAGCCTACCAGGCCACTCAGCCTTCTCTTTTTGTTATGGGCCCCCCTGCAAATTGAAAGACAACCCCACTTTATTATGCAGAGTCCCTGACTCCCTCCAGGGTATGTTCCTACCACCAAGTAGCCCAAGGACCCTTTGCAGGACCTAATGGCACATTCTCCTCACAGAGCACACCTGTGCAATCTGGTGACACACACGGATAGGAAGCACACCACCCTCTCCCCCTAGGAGGAAGGCGCCCTGGAGTCAGCTTCCGTCTTTGACAAAGAGAGATTTCTTCCAGGGCGAGGAGCTGAATATTCCCTGCCTGGCTCTCTCGTCTGGCCTCACTGGGGAAGGAGGAGAAGAGGGCTGGCCAGGGGGACTGGACTTGCTTGTACTCATGGCCTCTCAAGCACTCTGCTTGAAATTACCAGGGGCCCAAGAGGACAGCAAACACAGCCCTGACAAGTTAGGTCAGACAGTTGGATCCAAACAGCCTAGCCTATGGCTCGGGTGCTGGGCTGGTTGTAGAGCTCCTGAACCCATGACCTCCTAGCCCTTCACTACAGGAAAAGTGTCTCAGTCAGCATTCCCACTGCTGTGATCCAAAACACCTGACCTCCACAACTTAGAGAAAGGAAGATGTATTTGCTCACAATTCTGGAGATTTCAGGGGTTTAGTCCACACCAGGCCAGGTTACATCGGCAGAGTTCAGGGCATGGCAGCGGGAGGCAGAGAGAGACAGAGAGCAAGGGCTCTGCTCTCACATCACAGAGGCCAGAAGCAAGAGAGAGCACAAGCAAGGAGATTCAAGAACACTAGCATAGTCCCCAGGGCCACATCCCCAGTGACCTACCTCCTTCAGCCACACCTATCCGCCTAGGTTACCACCCAATAAATCCATTACAATGGATGGATTTATCCGCTGGTAAGATTACAACCCTCATTACCTCAACTCTGAACATTAATACATGAGCTCTTCAGGAGACCTTCTATATCTAAACCATAACAAAAAGGAAAGGCGAAAGGTCAACCCAGTCTAAAGCCTCCTCTGCTAAGACATATGCAAGTAAGATGGCCACAGAGCCAGGTGCAGTGGCACACACCTGTAATCCCAGTACTTGGGAGGCTGAGACAGGATGATTACAGGTCCAAGGCCAGCCTCAGCAACTTAATGAGACCCTCAGCCATTTAGTGAGACCCTGTTTCAAAAGAAAATATAAAAAGGTCTGGGCATGTAGCTTGGAGGTAGAATGGCCCTGGGTTCAATCCCCAGTACCAAAAGAATAAAAGATGGCCGCAGAGCAACCACTCCTCCCCAGAACACCCTACGAATGCTCAGCCTTTGCCAGTCTTCTGACAGTAAGTGTCCAGCTGACAGGTTTCTGGGGACAGTGAGGAGAAGAGAGGAAGGGCGCTGGCGAGGAGTCAAGAATAAAAGCTGGTTGGCCCAAGCCTGGGCGGGCCACACCTGGAGCCCTCCCCATGGTCATGGTCGGCGCCTTCTGCTTGGCTGGCCTCTCCCTCCGCTCCGTACCCAGGCCTTCCGAGGAGCATTTTCACCCTCCGTTAGGCACCATCTGGCGGTGTCGTTGGGAGCCTGGAGGGAGGCCAGGAGCTGGCACGGGCTGAGTGTGGAGACTGTGGGCCTGTGTGCTGGGCCTGGCTCGAGGGGCCTCGGCTCTCTTGATTTGATTCGATGGCTGGGGAGGGTTCCAGCTGTACGAAGAGTGGCCTCTCAGGGCCGACAGATGGGCAGCCCCGGGAGGAAGCGCATGGCCAGGCTATGTTGCTGTTAAACGCAGCTCATTAGGTTTTATTCGAGAGATGCTGCTGGGTTGGCGGGAACACACCTGCTCCTGGCAGGAGCGGCCCACAGAGGCGCGGACAGCCCTGGCAAGGCCGTGGAGGGGAGGCAGGGATGGGAATCTTGCTCTCGGGGGTGGGCACCCCCCCAGACTCAGAGGCCCCCTCTGTGCACGGGGGACCTGAAGGAAAGCCTGAAGGGCAATCGGCACATGGCACTGAGGCCAGAGAAGCTGCGTCTGCTTTCTGCGGTGAAGGTAACCAGGAGGGCCGCCAGGCCTCTCCACTGGCAGAGACCAAGACCAGACTCTGGAAGCGACCACGCCAGGGACTGGCAAACTCGGTAAAGGCCCAGGTAGTAGTCATTTTAGGCTTTGAACACCAAGTGCAAGAATATTGTGCAAGTACTTGTATAAATGTTTTTAAATTAACCATTTAAAAATATGAAAACCAGTTCATAGACCATACACAATAAGGTGGTGGCCATCCTTCGCCACCCCTGGACTTTAGTCCCGTGTAAAGAAACGAGCAGGACAGGCCACCGCGGCTCTCCTCCAGGGCAGAGCCCTCAACATGGCGCCACAGAGGTATCAGGCTTAGCTCGGTTTGCACGGCCCCTGTGCACACGTACCCCTGGCACAACACCTCAGGTGGGGCCTGGCGGTGTGTGTCAGCCTCTCTCCAGCACTGGCCTGGCATGAGAGGCTGGGAAAGGCTCTGGCCCCTCAGGAATGCCAGTGACGCCCCGCGCCTTGCTGAGGCCTCTCCCTGACACAGGACCCCGCTCTGTCCCACAGACCCCATGCTGCACTGTGGCTGTCCTGACATCTCACCATGACCTCTCTGTAGACTGCAGAAAGAGGTCCTGGGGGGCTGCATCTGGAGCGTCCCGCTGTGCTCGGGCTTGCTGTTGTCCCCACACCTGTGCCCTAGGCCCTGGTCAGTGTCAGCCGTGCTCCTCTCAACTCCCCCTGCCTTAAGGAGACTCCTTAGTCCCTCAGGCAGACAGTGCTCTGGGTGGCCCCCATGCTATGCCCAGCCACGTCTGCATCCTGCTGACCATGGCCTACTGCATGATATCACCCACCGCACCCATCTTACAGGAAGAAACTAGCAGACAGAGGCCTGAGCCTGATACCAGGCAGCCTGGCTAGACACCTGGCCCAGGCCCTCGCCTTGCTCGGCTCCACCTTCCCCGCGACACAAGGTGGCCTCGTGCCCGTACATCACACGCGGCACATGGATGGCCTGGCACATGTTAGTCCTCAGTGGTCGCTTGCAGGATCCACATCTGAAATGGAAATGCAGAAATGGGCTGAGACACTGAGATAAGGGAGGAGGAACAGCTGTGGAGGGCAGGGAGGGGATGATCCGGAGCGGACGAGGAGGGAGCACGGGACAGCTGGGAGCCAAGCCACAGTGCCACGTTTCTCTGGTGCACACTGGTTGGTGGCATGGGGAGCAGGGGGTGGGGGAGCAGGAAGGAGCGGTACAGGAGAATCAACTGATGACCTGTCACGAGGTGACACATCAAGATAGAGAACCAGATCCAAGCGTCCTTACCTTCTCCTCCATCCCTGACTGGGAACAGACGCCTTCCTGTGGCTGCGCCGGGGCAAGGGCCTCGCCACCAACCTGGCAGGAGGAGCAGGGACTGCATCCAGAAGGTTCTGGAGATGTACCCATCCTCGGCTGAAACTGCTGTGGCATGCTTGAGTTACTCTGTATGCACTGGCCTGCACACATTGGACTCTGCAGGATGCATTCACTCGCTCTTAACCAGTTCTGCTATTGACTGTGTAAAGTCTGGAGTTAAAAGGAACATCTAAGCACTTCACTCTCAAAGTTCACTTCAGTTTTTTTTTTTTTTTTTTTTTTGTGGGGATTGAATAGCTACTCCCCAGCCCTATTTTATTTTTTATTTTGAAACAGGGTCTCAACTAAGTTGCTGAGGACCTTGTTCAGTTGCTGAGGCTGGCTCAAACCTGCAATCCTCCTATCTCAGCCTCCCAAGTACTGGGATTACAGGCATGCGCCACCATGCCTGGCTTCACTTCACTCTAAAGCTAAACCTCCATTAGAAGTATATTATTCAGCCAGGTGTGGTGGCACACGCCTGTAATCGTAGTATTTGCAAAGCTGAGATGGAAGATTACAGCAGGTTCAAGGACAGCCTCAGCAACGTAGTGAGACTCTCAGCAACCTAGTAAGACCCTGTTTCAAAACAAAAAGGGCTGAGGGTGTAGCTCAGAGAGAGAATGCTCCTGGGTTCAATCCCCAGTACCACACACAAACACACACACACACACACACACACACACACACACACACACACACAAAAAGTTGTCGAAGGAAGAGCGTGGATTAGGACAACCCAAGGAACATTCCCACCATAGCACTAGTCTCCAGAGAGGAGAGGTTAGTAAAGGATCATGTGACCAGCCTCTGTACCCTCTGCATCTGCCCACTGGCCCGTGATTGTCAGAGTTCCGGGGCTAGGTGGTAGCTTTGCACCTTGTTCCTAATATTTGTTGGGATGACTTTAGGTGGAATGCCTTTGGCTGCAAGTAACACCTGAGTAAACAGGGCTTGAACAGTGGAGATTTTCATCTCACCTAATGAGACAACTGGAATTAGAAGGTCCTAGGTGAGTTCAAGGCTCTATGATGTCAGAGTTCTGGGTCACAGCTTCCGAGAGTCTACTGTGCTGGCCTTGCCTTCCTGGTTGCAAGACAGTTGCTGCTGGTCTCACTTTCTCAAACAATTGCATTCTAAGACCTGAAATGGAGGTAGGAACCGTCTCATAGAGATCAAGTTCCCAGGAGACTTTCCTCAAGTCCCATTGGCCAGAACCAGGTCATGTGGCCAGCCCTAAAACATTCAGTGGCTAAGGAGAGAAGGCTGGGCCAGAGGTTTGCCCCTACTGAATGCATTGTGTCCCATACCTGAGCACATCTGGAATTCTGTTGGGAGGAAGAAAGTGGGTGTAATGTTGGGCTAGAAACCAACTGAGCTGCCAGGCCTAGCTGGGATTTTTGTTTTTTAGCTTCTGCATATTTTTAACTAGAGATATTATACTGTCAAAACAAGTGAGTCATTATGCCCTTCTGACTGAAGCCTGTGGATTAATGCTTCCGTCCAAATTCCCAGGGAGACACAGATGCCCGGATGGGATAAGGCAAGGAAATGTTAGGCTGTCCTTGGAAGGGCTGGATGTCATCGCAGCAGGAGCGGGGATGCTGTGTTTATGGAGAGGCGCTGGGCTGGGACCCATGCGTAGGGACTTTGTAATTAATGACTTTTATTCATTCACTGTGTGACAGGCACTCTGCTAAGACATGAGAGAAACAGTCCATAAAATATTAAGAGGAAAAACTAATTGAATTCTCCGAATATTTCATGCACAGCCCCAACAGGGAGTGGAACCTTTTCCTGGCCCCCATTGATCACTGAAATGGTCCAAAAAGCCATGGGGGAGGGGGAGCAGGGTAGGGAACAGAAAGGAAACCGGCATTCTGATTCCAGCTGAGCCACTGGCTCTGAGCCTCAGTTTCTTCATTTGTAAAATCGCATTGGGTGTCAAGGTCACGATCCTCACAGCTCTGAACTTCTGTGATTGCAACCTTGTACCACAATGTCAAGCAGAACACGGAGGTCTGGCACCAGCAGCTCTCTGGGTCTTTGTCATTCCCATTAGACTGATAAAAATAATGTTGTGGTGATAGAGATGATGACAGCGATGAGGATGATGGCACCTAGCACACTGAGTCCCCGCTATATACCTTGCATCTGATGATCATGGCACCTAGCACACTGAGTCCCCGCTATATACCATGCATCAGGGCACACGTATTACCTCATTTAATTCCCTCAAAAACTATAAAATCGTTTCTTGTATTATCTTTATGTAAAAGATGAGGCAACTGATGCCTAGAGGGGCTCTTGGCTGAGGTCACTTGTTAGGAACGGAACTGTGTGTCTCCTGCCCTCTGCCCCAAATCCTTATGTTGACAACCAATGTGACTGTAATTCAAGACAGGGCCTGGAAGAGGTAAATAAGGTTAAATGAGGTCATAAGGGTGGGACCCCAATCCAATATGACTGGTGTCCTTATAAGAAGAGGAAGAGACAGCAAGAGTGCCCTCATAGAGAGGAAAGGTCATATTCAAGAAGAACAATGCCCATCTCACTATCATGGTGGGGAAAGGGAGGGAGGGGGGAGGGAGGAGGGGGAGGAGCTCACCAAGTACTGTGTGTGTGTAAGTCACTATCACTCTGAACTACGTTATTATGATGTGACACTACAATGCACCAGTAAAAGTAAATAAAAGCCGGGTGTGGTGATGCATGCTTGTAATCCCAGTACTTGGGAGGCTGAGACGGGAGGATCACAAGTTTGAGACCAGCCTCAGCTACTTAGTGAGACCCTGTTTCAAAATAAAGAATAAAAAATAGGGCTGGGGGTATAGCTTGGAGGTAGAATGCCCCTGGGTCCAATCCCCAGTACCACAAATAAATAAATAAATAAATAAATAAATAAATAAATAAATAAAATATAAAATATTTTATAGGAAAGGTTGCCAGGCATGGTGGTGCATGCCTATAATCCCAATACTTGGGAGGCTGCGAGAGGAGGATCAAGGTTCGTGGCCAGCCTCAGCAACTTAATGAGGCCCTTCCCAACTTAGTGAGACCCTGTTTCAAAAATTAAAAAATAGGGCTGGGATGTAGCTCAGAGGTAGGACACCCCTGGGTTCAATCCCCAGCACCAAAATAAATAAACAAATAAATAAATAGGGCTGGGGGTATAGCTCTGAGACAGAACATAGAATGCCCCTGGGTTCAATCCCAGTACCAAAAAAAAAAAAAAAAAGAGGATCGGTCGAGTGCGGGCACAGTGGAAGGCTGCCTTCTGTAAGCTGAGGGGAGAGACCGCTAAGGAAACTGACCCTAACACTCGCTCTTTCTCACAGTCCAGCCTCCAGAACTGTGAGAAAACAAATTGTCTGTTGTGCGAGCCACCCAGTCTGTGGTATTTGTGATGGCAGCCCAAAGTTGACTAATACATCACCCAGTGGCAGAACCAGACAACCAGCTCCAGGACCATGTTCGAGAGCATCTCATCTTATCTTCGAGAGCATCACCCCAACTCTTTGATGGGAGAGATGGGGACTAGGTATCCTGTGGCTGAGTCCATGGGTACAAAGTAGACAGATTGTCAGATGTCACCCCCTTCCCTCCTGCCTCTATATAACAAATGACAATCCTTTCAGGAGTAGCCAAGACCCATGTTTGGGATGGAAATGGTCCCAGGGAAGGATGGGCCAGTGTTCGGTGGGTGTCTAGAACCATCTGGGTAACTTGCTGAGCTCAGGCATGCCTAAAGCAGTCGGCACAGAAGGGACTTGGGTAAGAGACGTACAATAGCCTCGCCATCTGCTTCCCAGGGGACAGCCTTGGATGCGACCCCAACCAAACCGACCTGGATTTCAATCCTGCCTTCCCCCAGGCGTGGGGCCTTGGACAAGCCACTGCGCCCTCTGAGCCTCAGTTTCTCCATCTGTCCCATGGAGATAATCGTTCTGACTCTGCAGCAGGGCTGCGAGGATGAAAGAAGTTCCTTCGTGGGAAACTGCTTCACAGACGCTCTGAATTCAGCAACACTAAACCCAGGGGACCCCCTGAAACCCCCTTAGCTTCATCAAAGCAAAACCCGCAGTTACAAATCCCCTGGCAGACAGCCGCTAGTCCTTCCTGGAAGGAACCTGGCATACATTATAGATCACAAGCTCTAGGGCCAGCTGCTATTCTGGATCTTGTCTCCTTGCATGCAGGAATTTGGGATGGCTGTCCTCAGAATGCGGCTCGTGTTCCTGGGGGTCTCTATTTCCCTTCAGGGCCTCCTGCACCCAGCTTTCCCTCCTCGAAAAGGGCAAATGCTGCTCGGGCTGGTGTTAGGGGGCTGCTTTGGAGGGACTCCCAGAAAGCAGTCCTCCCATAGGCCTCCAAGGCTCAGGGCTAGCCACACCTGAGCCCCACTCCCAGCCCCACTGAGCATGCCCATTTCATCCTGCCCACCCCTGGGGAAACCTCCATCTCACAAGACCCAGGAAGAGAAGCAGAATCCCCTGAGGGAGTTTCACTTTCATATTGGGAGGCTGCTTATCTTTATTATCAGCATCCTGCCTGCCAGGGGGAATTGAGGGAGATTTCTTGGCTCCATCCTTTGGTCCCCACCATACCCACCGCCACTGCAGCCACATTCCCAAGGCCACAGGAGGCACTGGGCTTCCTCTCCCTTCCCCAACCCCTCTCCAAGGAACCCCAGCTAGGGCAGGCCTGAGCAGACAGCCAAGGGTACATAGTTTCGAGGTGCAAACATTTCATTTTTCCCTTCTTTCTTTTTCTTTTTCTTATTTTTCTCAGTTCTCTCTCTCTCTCTCTCTCTCTCTCTCTCTCTCTCTCTGTCTCTCTCTCTCTCTCAGTACTGGGGAGATCAAATCCAGAGGCATTGTACCTCCAAGCTACACCCCCAGGCCTTTTTATTTTTGGTTTGGAAACGGGGTCTCACTAGGTTGTTGAAAGCCTTGCTACATTGCTGAGACTGTCCTCAAACCCGCCATCCTCCTGTCTCAGCCCCCCAAGTGCTGGGATTACAGGCTTGCGCCACCACGCCCGGCTACAAGCATTTCTTTACCTGAGAAACCTGCAGCTCAGCCCAGAGAGCAGAAAGGCTTTGGTGCAGGTGGTCGGCATCCCAGCCAAGCTGCCACCTCCAGCCCTGTGACCCTGGGCAAGTCACACCTCCCCTCGGAGCTCTCGCTCCTCATCAGTAAGAATGGAGACACCAATAATGCCCGTGTCACCAGGGCTGTTGTGAGCGTTAAATGAGATAAGGCATCAAAATGCTCAGCACTGGGCCTGGCAGGTGTAAACTCAAAGAAGATGTCAGCCAGCTGTGACGCAGGGCTTCCCAGGGCACAGAATCAGAAAGCGAGGGCTTCTTTCAGTTTTGTGATGTGGGTAGTGTGGGTAGCTTGCTTGCTTTAACCTAGTAGCAATCCTGCACTGAGACTCTGTGCGGGTGACCCTGAGAGATGCAGCGCTCAGCCTGCAGGGGGCGCAGTTCCCAGCATCCGCAGCACCGCTCTCAACTGAGCTCTCCGCTGGGGCTGTGTGCTCATCTGAAGGGCCCCTGAGGCCGGTCCCTCCCCACCATCCCCATCACAGAGCTGCGTGGGGACCAAACAAGATACAGGAGTGAAAGGGCTTTGTAGACTACAACAGGCTGGACCACTCAAGAGATGATGCGCATGACAATGACAGTCACTACAGAGTCCATTCTCCCCACCCTACCCCAGCCTTGTTCCCAACAAGTTGAAAGTCTCTCCAGGTATTTAAAATCTCCATTACAGCCAGGCATGGTGGCGCACGCCTGTAATTCCAGTACTTGGGAGACTGAGCCTGGAGGAGCACAGGTTCAAGGACAGCCTCAGCAAGTAGTGAAATGCTCAGCAACCTGGCAAGACTCTTTTTCAAAAAACAGAAATAAAATAAGGCTGGGATTATAGCTCAGAGGTAGAATGCCCCTGGGTTTAATCCCCAGTACCATAAATAAATAAACGAACAAACCTCCATTAAACATAATCATTTACCCCTTGACTCTCTTGCTTCATTATCTTTGTGTCTGAGGAAAAGAAAGCAAAATGCTCCAATATGTAAATTGGTGATAAAGTGCCAAGACCCATTTGTCTTGGCAAGACCCATTTGTCTCACCTCCAATTTAATTTTTTCTAAACAATAACCGCAAATCACCAGTCACCACTTTCGTTGAATTAGGTTATAAGGAAATTAGGAAACAGCTCAGATTTTAATCAGTGTTCGCCTTGACCATGAGAAAGCAGCTTCCTCTTTGCCTGTCTCTCATCAGGAGTGTTAATTATCTTGGTTACATGCTAGCAAATTCATTATGAACTAATGAAGTTAAAGGAGGTCATTTGTTAAGGGAAACTGATAGCATAGTGTTAGCTCTGGGGGACCCAATGGAAGACCACTGTCATGACCATAGATTTAAAAAGTAGACCCAATCTTTGATGTGTGAGGTGCCCAGCAGAAAGGAACTAATAATCAAGTGTCCGACCCCATAGCTCACAGGCACCGGCACTCACACTCCCCCTTACCACGGGAGACTGTCTACCTGTTTAACCTGCTCCAGGTTAAAAGGCAGGAACACTAGAAGCCTCCTTTTCTTGGGATGTGTGTTGATGAGAGAAAACGTGTTGGGGAGAGAGGAGTGGAGGTGACTGTGCATGAAAAAGAGAGTTGAAGTCGGGCCTGGTGGCACACGCCTGTATTGGGAAGTACTGGGGGGCTGAGACAGGAGGGTTGAAGTTTGGAAGCCAGCCTCAGCTACTTGGTGAGACCCTGTTTCAAAATTAAAAAAAAAAAGAAAAGGGCTGGGGTGTAGCTCAGAGGTAGAATGTCCCTAGGTTCAATCCGCAGCACAAAAAAGAAAGGCAGTGTCATGGGAGACTGGAAGACTTCTCGTGGGTTCTTGGCTCCAGTGAAGAAGGAAGGAAGGAAGGAAGGAAGGAAGGGAGGGAGGGAGGGAGGGAGAGAGGGAGGAAGGGAAGGAGGAAAGGAGGGAGGGAGGGAGGGAAAGGTGAGTGAGTCGAGGGGAAGTGTGGAAGAGAGCAAATCAGCTGGGTGATGGAGTGAGTGCGGTACACTCAAACCTGCTGTAGGCCACGGCCCCTGCCCTAGGCAGCAGCATCTTCCCCGCAACCCCAGGGCGGCTGAAGGGAAAGCTCCTGTCCTCCTGGGGAGCAGAGGACCCTTCACCTGGGTCTCCAAACACTGGGCGGATTGCAGGATGCTCAGCGGGGTCAAGAGCGGGTTATCCAAGTCAAGACAGACAAGCCAGGAGAGCCGAATGACCACCTCTCCATGTCCTTTGGTACTTGTGAGCCAGGAGGAGGGAGCCTGTGAGCTCACTGCGGTAGAGTGCGTCTAAGGCTTTGACTGCAGGCAGCCTACCATTATTGCTGTCTGGCTCACCCAGCTAGAGACCTGCATTGCCCAGCCAGCTTTGTGCCTGAGTGACTAAGCTCCAGTCTGTGAAACGTGAGCGGAGACCGGGAGTGGTGGCGCATGCTTGTAATCCCAGTACTTGGGAGGCTGAGACCGGAGGATCCGGGTTTGCGGCCAGCCTCGGCTACTTAGTGAGGCCCTCCGCAACTTCGTGAGACCCGGTTTCAAAATAAAGTAAAAAAAAATAGGTCCAGTGGTGTAGCTCGGAGGTAGAATGCCCCTGGGTTCAATCCCCGGTACCGCAAAAAACAAAACAAACAAGCAAACAAAAAAACAGAAACGTGAGTGGAGGCAGCTGGGTATGATTTCTGAGGAAATAGAAAGCTGATTTGTTTTTTCTTCTCTCTCTCTCTTTCCCCTGCCTGGATTACAGATGTGATGGCTGGAACTACAACAGCCGTTTGAAGCAGAGGCAACCTTGGGGATGAAAGCCACTCACTAACAAGGGCAGGGAGAAAGGAGGAAGAAACCTGGGGTCTTGATTGCTGTGGAACCCTGTGCCAGCCCTGGACCCCTTCCCCTGGACTTCTACATGACAGAAAGAACAGAGCACCTGATGTGTTTGCACCACGGTGTTTGTTTGTTTGTTTGTTTGTTTGTTTTCTTTGGGGATAGAACCCAGGGACATTCTACCTCTGAGCTACATCCCCAGTCCTTTTATTTATTTATTTTTTTTTTTTTTTGCGGTACCGGGGATTGAACC
>PVJS01035348.1:0-21068 GCA_004027185.1 Glis glis | reverse complement strand
TGATTGGCTAATCTCGCTTAACATAATGCTCTCCAGATCTTTCCATTTTCTTGCAAATGCTGTTATTTTGTTCTTCTTTATTGCTGAGTAGAATTCCATTGTGTGTATTTCCCATAACTTTGTGATCCATTCATCTGTTGATGGACATCTAGGTTGGTTCCATAATTTGGCCACTGTGAATTGTGCTGCTATGAACATGTATGCATATATTACTGCTGTTTTCTAGTTTCAATCCCTTTGGTATGATACCCAGTAGTGGAATAGCCGGATCATATGGTAGATCCATTCCCAGTTTTCTGAGGAATCTCCACACTGATCTCCACAGTGGTTGAACTAGTTTGCAATCCCACCAACAGTGTAGAAGAGTCCCAACTTCCCCACATCCTCGCCAACATTTTTGTTGTTTGACTTCTTAATGCTTGCCATTCTAATTGGGGTCAGATGAAATCTTAGAGTAGTTTTGATTTGCATCTCCCTGATTGCTAATGATATTGAACATTTAAGAAGTATTTTAGTCAAAAAGAGGCATCTCACTCAAGTCTGTAATCCCAATAGCAAGGTCATAGCACTTTATGCACATTAACCCATTTAATCCTAAAAACCCTTTGAAATAGGTATGATTATTAAATAATATTTTATACATGAGGAAACTAAGCCAAAGGAAAATTTAGAGAGCTATTCAATTAACACAGAGAGTAACAGGAGAACTTAAATGCTCCAATGATGAAGTTATGGGAAATGTTTCTGTGGAGTATGTTTAGGTCAGTGTTCATTTCTCCCAACATCACACCAATGTTGGACATTCAGTCCTTCAAGAACTCAAAGAAGATTCAAGAGGTACCAGAGAGAGAAAATGGAATGCATGCTATGTGGCAATTAAAGAAAAAGTATTTGGAAAAAAAGTGTCCAATGATGAAGGGCAGATATTATAAATTTAAGTATAAAAGACAAGACAAAATGGCTGTCAGATATAAAAAAGGCAAGTCGTGGATAATCCTTATATCTTGGGAGTGGCAAGAATTGCAGTTAGTCATCATCTGAGTTATGTGGAGACAGTAGAAACCATAGATGGTGCCTATGAAAAGGATACAGAGATTTTAGTAGTCATGGAAAAGGTGGGGAGAAGGGAGGGCACACACATATACATAAAGATAGACAATATGTATGTTAATGGGAAACAATAGAATAACTTAATGAACAGCGATGGAGTTAATAGAGTGATGAATAAAGTTAATGACAAACCAGAAAGTGATGTGAACCTGCGCATAGTGAGAAAATTTTGGCTGGGTGAGAGGAATATCTCCTATTCTAATAAGAGGTCATCAGAAACAAAGTCTAGATATAGGCTAATCTGTTGGTTAAAAGGTATATATATACCTTTTAGGATTATTTTTCTTTGTATATATATTTTATATATATAAAAGATGTATGTTTTAACCAGAAGTATAGCATATATATATATATATATATATATATATATATATATATATAAAATCATATATATATATATATAATTTTATGTTGAAAAATGAATCAAGACTATTTACTAAGGATGTCTGAAAAACTGAAGAAAGGGGACCATTATAGTCACTATGGTTTATGGAAGGTAGAGATAACTAGGAAAATCTGGAAGCATTGATTGCTTGGCAGAAAAGTGCTTCATGTTGTTTTGCCATATTTGTGGTGCTATAGAGGTAGGTGTCAGCAAACATTTTCTACAAATCTTAGATAGTAAATATTTTAGGTTCTGTGGGTAATAGCTCTCTGTAGCAACTACTGAATTGTCACTTTAATGTGAAAGCAGTCACAGGTAAGACACAAATGAATAAATAGGGCAGTATTCCAAAAAATTTTATTTACATATATAGGTGGTAGGCTGGATTTGGCCCATACACTACAATTTAGAAATACTGGACTGCAAGAATCTGCATTCATTTTCTTGTAAACAATAAAGCAGAAACTAATATTGTCCACAATTAAAGTTTTCTAATCAGCAGAAAAATGGGCAATAAGACAAAGAAGTTGAAAATTCAAAAGAATATTTGAAGTCTGAAGCATATCAAATGAATTATTAAATGAACTAAGCTGACATAAATGCCTAAGTCAGGAGTGTACATGGAGAATTTAGAGGGTCCAAAAGATGAAGAGGACAAGTGGCATGTGTTGGGAATTCTTGGATAGGATAAAAGAAGACAAAAAGAATTGAATGAAATAGAATATAGTAAGATTAATCTACAGAAATTGTTGTGTATGTACATGAAAAAATAGTTATGTATTTGTCAATGTAGAAGAAAAGATTCCAAATGGTTTGGATTATAGAGAAATAATTATTAGGAAATTAATATGTTATGAGCAGAAAATTTTGTGGACAATTGGTGGATAGATAATTAGTATGTAATTACAAAGTAAAGGAATTAGATATTTCTCAAAGAATTAAACAGAATGTCCAGCAATCCCACTTTAAGGTATATATCCAAAAGGCACAAAAGCAGGGGCTTGTAAAGAGTCCCTCATAAATATGTGTATATTCTTATTCATAACATTAGTGTAACAGTCAAAAATGAAAATAATACAAATGCCCATAAGTTGATGAATGAATAACATAAATTTGGACCTTTACATCACACAATAGACAAAAATTTACTCAAAATGTAGCAAATATCTGCATTTAAAAGATAACAAAAGATTCTTAGAAAGAACAAAGGGATTGTCATGATACTGGACTTGGCAATGACCCTTAGAAGACCCTTAGATGACCAAAGCACAAGCAGCAAAATTAAAAATAGATCAATTAGACTACATCAAAACTTGTGTTCATCAAAGGACACAAACAATGGATTGAAAAGATAACCTACAGGGTGGGAGAAGAGAATTGCAATTGTCTATAAGATAACAGATTCATATTAAGGATATATAAAGAACTTTTACAATTCAACAACAGCAATAGCTAAAGAAATAATTCAATTTCACAAATTGGCAAAAGACTTGAATAGACATTTCTCCTCCCCAAATTTCTTGACTAATAAGTATATTTAAAGGTACTCCACAAACTAATATTAGGGAAATGCAAATTGACACCACAATGAGATATAACCTAACATGCATTAGGTTGGTCAATAAGTGCATGAAAAAAAAAGTTGAACATCATTAGCAATCAGGGAGATGCACATTAAAATTATACTGAGTTTCCATCTAACCACAATCAGAATGACAATCATCAAGAAGTCAACAATAAATGCTGGTGAGGATGTGGGGAAATAGAAACTCTTCTACACTGTTAGGACAGTATAGTATTGCTGTGGAAATCAGTGTGGCGATTACTCAGAAAACTGGGAATGAATCTACCATATGATACAGCTATATCACTCTTGGATATTTTTCAAAAGGGACTGAAATTAGAATATTATAGTAATACATGCATATCTATCTTTATAGCAACACATTTTATAATAGCCAAATTATGAAACTAACCCAGGTGTCCATTAACAGATGAATAGATTACAAAATTATGGGATATACACACAATGAAAATCTACTTAGCAATAAAGAAAAACAAAATGTGTCAGTTGCAGGAAAATGGATTTACCTAGAGAACATTATGTTAAGTGAGATTAGTCAGGCACAGAAAGTGAAGGGTCATATGTTTTCTCTCATATGGGGAAGCTGAGGAGTAATCGGGATAAAAGAGGGACTTTAGATAATGGAGGAAGAACTCCAGTGGAGGGAGGGAGGTGGTCTTGGGGAGGGTGCATGGGGGTGGGGAGGGAGAACTAATGAAGGAAACGCTGACATGTTCATATGTGAGAATATTAATGTCAATCTCAATATCTTGTATGGGGAAGGCAGGGAGTGTGGTGGCAGCCGGGGAAAGTGCACCAAGTGCTGTGTACATGTATGTCAAGATCACTATGAACTACATTATGTGAGATGTGAAACTATAATATACCAATAAAAGTATAAAAAAGTAATTGTTATCAAGAGTGTCGAAAAATTATAACCCTTGGAAACCTGTGCATTGTTGGTGGGAATGTAAAATAGTGGAACATTTTCATTTGTTTAATCAAAAACTTAAAAATAAAAAATACCATATAATCCAGGAATTTCTAAAGTTTTGAAAATACAATCTCAAGGAGGAAATTGCACTCCAATACTCAGTAATATTTTCACAATAGTCAAGAGATGAAAGCAATCAATGAAAATAGATCAATAGAAAAGAAAATGTGACATATGCAAAAATGGAATAGTATTTAGCCTTAGAAAGAAGGTATTCTGACACATGGTACAATGTGGTTAAACTTTGAAAATATTATACTAAGTGAAAAAGCTAATAACAAGATGGCAAATATTGCATGATTGATTTTTATGAAATGTTACAGTAATTGCATTCATAGAAACAAAGTAGCATGGTTATTGTTAGGGTCTAGAGGAGAAAAATAAAAATGAATAATTAGTGTTTACAGGTATAGAGTTTCAGTTGGGTAAGTTCTAGAGATGGATGGTGATTACAGTTACAAAATAATGTAAATGTATTTCCATCAATTTTTACTCATAAAATTCCTAAAATTGTATATTTTATGACAATAACATTATATGGAGTCATATATTAATAAACTCAGCATGTCTAGGTTTTTATCAAAATTTCATTGCTTATAAATTGATGAACCAGAATAAATCTATTAGTCTTTCTAAGACTCAATTATTATATTTGAAAATGGGAATAAAAAATCATAATAGTGTTGTGAGAAAGAATAACACTTAAGTACTTAGCACAATATTGGCACATAGAAAGCAATGTAAGAATTAATTGTTATTGTAATGTAAATATTATTTCCGACTTTGGGTTCTAAGGTAAACATAATTATAATAAAATAATTATATATATGAAAGATGAGAAAAATAAACACTACAAGAAGATAGCCTCAATGATGAGTGCATTCACTTTAAATGTGGATTTGTTAGATTTTTGTGCTATGACCATGATACCTGATAAAAAACTTTGAGGAGGAATGCTTTATTTTGGCTCATGGTTGCTGAAGTTGCTGTCTATGGTAAACTGGCAACATTGCTTTGGGCCTGAAATGGGACAGAACATTATTTCTGAAGGGTGTGCCACAGGAAAGCTGCTCAGATCATGGCAGCCAGGAAGCAGAGAGTAAGAGAGAGAGAAAGTATGTGTGTGTGTATGTGTGTGTGTGTGTGTGTGTGTGTGTGTGTGTGTAGGGCTAATCAGGTTCCACCTGCCCATAGTTTCCACCTGTTCTCAGTAGTCGATTTAAATTATCAGTCCATCAAATGGAGCCTTCATGGTCCAATATCTTCCCCAAAGTCCCACCTTGCTACATTGTGGACTAGCACATGAGCTTTTGTAGGACATGTTAGATAAACCATAAGAGCTAAAAAGGGTGTTTAACAGGAAATTGGGCACTAGGTCATGAGAGAATGTTTTGAATGTCTTGAACAGAGACATTGATTTGGTTTTGGGGATCCTAAAAATGTTTGTATTTCCTACAAATCTAGGCTGTGTAAATACACAGGAATAAATTCTGACTTTTAACTTTACTACCAATGTGATCTGCAGTATGCTACCTAATACCACAGTGAGAGAGATAATATTTCGTAGCTTTGTTCTAAAATTAATTTATATAATTTAACTATAATAAAAACAATCAGTATATAATTTATATAATATAACAATATTATATATAAACTCTTTAACATACAGAAGACACTTACACAGTGTAGCTACAACAAAAGATCAGGTAACATGAGTATTATACTTAAACACCCAAAAATAATGCAAAAGCAACCACTGAAACAAAAAAGCAAGACCACCAATAGTAACTAGTATTTTAAAGTCATGGAACCCTCACTATATGACTCGTGTCAACCATCTCCTAAACATTTCATAGGATCTTTTCCCTCTAAACTTTAAAAACATCTGGAAACCACTTTTATTTCCTCAAGATTTTTATAAATAGGTAGTACAATGTGACCAGAGAGATGATGAAAAATGTGTCATTATCTTGGAGACTACCTTTTTTGTTGACAGAAAAAAAAGGTGAGAGGAGCAAAAGAATTCAAGGAAGGAACAACTACAAAGAAAGATTAAGCAAGTGTAATTTATCTGAAGTTAAAGCAAATCATATGAGTTATAAACATAGAAACCATATGAATATGTTTGCAGGAATATAAAATTATAACATTATTATATAATGAAATTTTTAAAATATTTTGCTTTCTTTATAGATGCCAAGTACTTATCAAGTGACTTGTATATTGTGATAAAATTTTAATGTACTTTCTATATATACTAAAATTGAATCTAAATTTCTCTCACTTCAATTTTGTTAACATAAGCTATAAAGTTAATGTTAAAATGACTCCAATGAGAAAGAAGTGAATTTTGCTCAGCACATTATGTCTTAAATCGCTGAGATAAGATCACAAGCATATTGTTTACCAGAAATCCTACTTGCTATATATCAAAATAGGGCCTGAAAAAATAAAAATATATCAGTAATCATGCTAAATCTATCAAACTATTGAAAACACAATTCTACACTTAGATGCCATTATTATTATTATTATTATTATTATTATTATTATTTTATTATTTTGCGGTACCGGGGATTGAATCCAGGGGCGTTCTACCTCCGAGCTACACCCCCGGCCCTATTTTTTATACTTTATTTTGAAACCGGGTCTCATGAAGTTGTGGAGAGCTTCACTAAGTAGAGAGAGAGAGAGAGAGAGACAGGGAGAGAGAGAGAGAGAGAGAGAGAGAGAGCTGAGGCTGGCCGTGAACCCGGATCCTCCGGTCTCCGCCTCCCAAAGTACTGTGATTACAAGCATGCGCCACCACTCCCGGTTTGATGCCATTATTATATGGTAAATCAAATTTCATATCCAATAATCAATCTAAATATTTAATAGTAACACTTAATGTCCCTTAGCATCAAATATTTATCTTAACATTTAAATATAAAATAGAATTTATCTAAAATAAATATTTTTCCAATTGGCTCTTAGTGTTTTATCACTGAATATAAGTTAAATGTTCCTGAGGATTTCTATTTCCAGAACCACTTCTACTACTATCCTAAAAATATTTCTAACTAATGGGTTAAGTGTTGAAGTAATACTTGACAATGATGCATAAAAATATTTGAGTAAAACCAAGCATGGTGGCACACGCTTGTAATCCTAGTACTTGGGAGGCTGAGACAGAGGATCGCCAGTTCGAGGGCAGCCTCAACAAGTAGTAAGAATATCATCAACCTAGTGAGACCCAGTCTCAAAATAAAAATAAAATAGGACTGGAGTGTAGCTCAGAGCTAGAATGCCCCTGAATTCAATCTCTGGTACCACACACACACACACAAAAATTTGAGTATAATATAAATACTAAGAAAAGTATTTCTTTCCCCAAATTTTTGAACCTCAATTTTTATATTAAGGTATATAAAATGGTAAAGTAGCTGCAAATTCAATAGATATTTGTTCCCAAATTGTGTTTCAGACAACATTGGTTTATAAAATTTTAATGCATATTTCAGTAAAAAACACACTTCCTCAACAAAACCCCCAAAGTCCAGGAAATTAAAACAAGAATTAATAAATGGGATGGTATTAAAGTTTCTACTCATCAAAGGAAACCATCAAGAGTCTAAAGAGAAAGCCTACAGAAAGGGAGAAGATCTTTGCCAGTTATCCCTCTGATACAAGACTAATATGTAGAATATACAAGGAATAGAAAAGACCTTACACTAAAAAAAATAATCAAACCAAGAAATAGGCAATTGAACTAAATATACACTTTACTAAAGAAGAAATACATATGGTCAATAAATACATGAAAAATGTTCATCATCAGCAATTAGGGAGATGTAAATCAAAACTACACTGAGATTCCATCTCACCCCAGTCAGAATGGCAATCATCAAGATTTAAAAAAAAAAAACAATAAATGTTGGCAAGGATGTGGGGAAATTGGAACTCTTCTACACTGCTGGTGGGATTACAGATTAGTTCATCTGATATGGAGATCAATGTGGAGATTCCTCAGAAAACTGGGAATGGATCCACCATATGATCTGGCTATACCACTCCTGAATATCTTGCCAAAGGGGCAGAAATCAGACAACTATAGTAATATATGCATACCCATGTTCATAACAGCACAATTCACAATAGCCAAATTACAGAACCAACCTAGATGTCCATTAACAGATAAATGGATTACAAAATTATGGGATAACCACACCATGGAATTCTACTTAGCAATAAAGAACAAAATTATGTCATTTACAAGAAAATGGAAGGACCTGGAGAACATTATGTTAAGTGAGATTAGCCATTGACAGAAAGTGAAGAGTCATACATTTTATCTAATATGCAGAAACTAGGGAGTAATTGGGACTCCAGATAATGGAGGAGAAACCTCACTGGAGCCAGGGAGGTGGTCTAGGGGAAGGGGAGGGGGAACAGTGAGGGAGTAAGGTTCATCGAAGGAATTACTACCATCAGCAATGTGTACATACGTGAAAATACCAGTGTCAATATCAGTACTCTGTATGGGGAAGGGGAGATGGAGGGGGGGCACCAAGTGCTGTGTCCATGTATGTCACTGTCAACATGATTTACATTATGATGTGAGACTATAATGCAACAATAAAAGCATATAAAAGCATATAAAATGTTTGTGGGACAAATGCGAAGTACTGATACGAACCTCCTTGAAGAGATTTTTTTAGATATTTTCAAAAAATGTAAATTTTCTAGAGTGGGTCACATGGCTTAAACTTTTCAATTTACTTATTGAATCACAGAGCAAGTGTACAAATATTACAAAGAAATATATATATATATATATATATTTTTTTTTTTTGAGGTACTGGGATTGAACCCAGGGGAATTCTACCTCCGAGCTACACCCCAGTCCTATTTTTTTATTCTTTACTTTGAAACTGGGTCTCACTAAGTTGCAGAGGGCCTCACTTAAGTAGCTGAGCCTGGCCGCGAACCCAGATCCTCCAGTCTCAGCCTCCCAAGTACTGGGATTACAAGTGTGTGCCACCACGCCCGGCTACAGAGAAATATTTAAGAGCTGGACTCTGGAGACAAAACCCAATTTTGCTATTGTTCAGATGTGTGACTTTGTACAAATTACTCAACCTCTTTGTTTCTCAACTTCCCATCTCTAATTAAGAAAAAAAAGCACATTGAGTAAAACAAAATCACCACATTGCTTTTAGTGATGACAAAGAGTAGTATTTTGAAGATTTAAGGTAGCATCTGGTTCCTAGGAAGCCCACATTAACATTTACTTGTTATCACTGTGACTACTGAGAGATTTCTCAACAGTACTGTTCTGAAGGGAAAATCTATTTTAGCACATTTCACCACTAACTCCATTCTACATTTTTAATGACCTTATCTGACTGTGTGAGGGTGTGTTCTTCCTGAGGGTGCTTGTGCTAGGTACTCGATTAGGTCTTCCATTAAATCCACATGGATATAAATCTTTAGGGAAAATTTTTAACTGAACAAGACATTATATCCAACCAAGATAGCTTCTGTTTTAGAAGTTGTAAGGAATATTGAGAAAGTTCATTTTAGGTCATTGATGCGTCAATGATGTGTCACAGACTTTTACAGAGATTGTTGCAAAACTAGGAAAATAGGATGAATGGAAAAAGAAAATGTGGTAGATACACACAATGGAATTTTACTCAGCCATAAAGAAGAATAAAATTAGGCCATTTTCAAGAAAATGGATGAAACTAGAGAATAGCAAATATGGATATGAGACTACAGGAGATTATTTAGGTCATAAGATCATTTGTAAGACCTGCTTCATAACATACTAAATAATTAAAAATTTACATTTAACAAAGTGTAATTAGAGGTAGCATATTTAGTGGAAAGAGAATGTAGAACTTAGGATCAGCCATTTATGAAGCAATCAAGGGATTGTTTAATTTATTTGAATCCTAACTTTCACTTAGAGGTGGCTGTGAGAATATAAGTTGGTATTTCTTTTTTGAGTACTTTAGCATTATGTGGGTTATTTATTGGTATATTGTACAGAACAGGCACCTCTTTTCAAAAATAGGGAACCTCTAAAAATATATTTCTTTACATTAGGTGTTTTATCTTAATGTCCACCTTGAGAATCACTGCTCACAGACTGCAAGTGAGTGTATTCTTAATTAGATTTTTTATTATTCTGTAGCAAGAATTAGAAATTGAACAAGTTTTTGGCAAGATTATCTGACCATGCCAAAACTGAGTATGAAAAGAAATGTCAAGTATAAAAATATCTTATTATACTTCTATCCTTATTTTAAAATTTTAACTAAATGGAAAAGGCATGTATTATCTAAGAAACCTAATAAAATAATAAAAGTCATTTCTGCATAATGGAAAGTTAGTAAAGAAATGAAAATCAGGAAAAGAATTCATGGTGTGCTATTAAGCAGTAAGGTTATTATAGATGACAACGATGTATATTTACAAAGCTAGAATAAAGTATTTGTAATATTTTCATTATAAATAAATGATAAATATTTGAGTTGATAGATATATTTAATCTGACTTAAACATCACACAACATATACATGTATTGAAACATCACCTGGTATCACTATAGTATGTATGGTCTTTAGGTTGTTATGTATCAGTTAAAAATAAATTAAAGCCAAGTGTGGTGGTGCACACCTATAATCCCAGTCCTTGGAAGGCTGAGACAGGAGGATCACAGGTTCAGCAGCTTAAGGAGGCCCTCAGAAACTTATTGAGAACTTGCTTCAAAACAAGAAATAAAATAGGGCTGTGGGTATAGTTCAGAGATAGAATGGACCTGGATTCAATCTCTAGTACCACCAAAAAAAATTGAATTTTAATAAAGATCAACAGGAAGATTTGTAAGAGAAAAAAAGAGAAACAAGAGGAAGCACAAGTTATATATAGGGTAAATGGGAGAAAAAAAATGTGAAAAGCTTTGGGAAGAGAAAGACAGATGCATGGAAGGAAGACAGAAAAGACAAAGAGTAGTTACTAAACAAAAGGAATAGTGAAAGTGAAAAGAGTAAGATCATAGGTATAAAGCATCATTGGGCACTTGTTGATAAACCTACAGGTTTGTCATATAAGACAAAAGGTCAAATTAATATATATATAAAGTTCATAGACTAAGTTCCATCAAAGATTATACTGCTACAATTCATAGATCAAATACAGGGAAGAGCTCCAAATGAACTGAAAAGTAGGTTCTTTAGCTAATTTATTCTTACATTGTTATTTTTATTCACTTTTAAATACCTGAACTGATTATTTTGGCATTATTTAATATTTTAAATTTATACAAGGTGCTAGTTTTCTTTTGTGCCAGGTTCTATTTCTATAAGACAATTTGAAAACAGGAGAAAATTGCCTACCATTAACCATGATGGTCTCATGGAAGCGTGAGACCATATGCACTGTATGAAGGAATTTCTGGGTGCATATGGCACTGGCTTTTAAGGCTGAAATATTTCCAACTTCTGGTTTAGAATGTTGAAGTGTTTCCCACCATTGACTATATTGAGTGCAATCTCTCATGCATGCTGAAAAAAATGTTGAAGTTTGAGCCAACTATATTTTACTAATTTTATAAGATACAACTTTATTGGTTCTCTAGAATGTCATAGTATTTTCCTAACACTAAGGATATCTCAATGCCAGAAGATACAACTCTGGCTTCTGTATGTCTAAAATATTTATTTTGCATACATTTATTTTCCAAGTTGACATAGGAAACAACTATATATTCATTGGACAGTGAAATGCTGTTTGAATTTTATTCTGTAAATTAAAAGACTACTGTTGTAGATAATCAAAGACATTGAGCAATTAATCAAATAGAATCTTAAAAATTATTTGTGAGTCAATTGTGGATTACATATAACATCTTTTAAAGATCTCCATATTAATTTTTTAAACTTTTTCATTGGTGCATTGTAATCATACATCTTGATGGGTTTAAGGGTGATAGAAGTATACATGCACACATAGGTCAATTTCAAAGTTAAGTCTTTAACTTAATTTTCTTAATTTTTAATTTTTGAAGCTATGGTAATTTTGTCACAGCAAGATTTACTTGTCCATTACTTTCATTATAATCCAAATGACTTTATTCAGCTTTTATTAAATTAAATTGTTAAAAAGCTTTCTAACTAGTTCTTTTTGCTTAAAATCTAAGTGGTATTAACAGCACTAAAAAGTAGATATATGCGCCGGGCGTGGTGGCACACGCTTGTAATCCCAGTACTTTGGGAGGCGGATACCGGAGGATCCGGGTTCGCGGCCAGCCTCAGCTCTCTCTCTCTCTTTCTCTCTCTCCCTATCTCTCTCTCTTTCTCTACCTATTGAGGCCCTCCGCAACTTCGTGAGACCCGGTTTCAAAATAAAGTATAAAAAATAGGGCCGGGGGTGTAGCGCGGAGGTAGAACGCCCCTGGGTTCAATCCCCGGTACCGCAATAAATAAATAAATAAATAAATAAATAAATAAATAAATAAAAAGTAGATATATGCAACAATTTAGTATATTCCTTGATAATTCATTGTGTGTATGTACTTTTAGCATATTACTAGAGTTCATTATATTATCGCTTTTTGTACAATTATTTCATATAATATTGAATGGTAGCCTGTTAAATGTATTTAAATAAAATAAAATAAGGTAAATAAGTCTCCTACTTCCACCAAGAACTTAGAAATAAGAGAAAACCAAAGGTATTGAAAGTAAATGTTTGACCCAAAGGTGACACACAGAACATTAGAAATTTAACATCAGTCCTCTGATCTTGATGAATGAAATTATTTTCTTATAGTTGAATCCACTAAGAGGTAGTGCTGAATCAGGCATATGAACTTTAAGTGTGGGCCCAGACTTTGGACTCAGGTAAATAAACTGATATTATGACATATAATGAAGTTATTATTCACCTCTATACAAGCACAAATATTTGTTAACATGCAGTTTGAGATGGATACCTACTGAAAGGTTTTCATGTTTAAGTTTTATAGAGTATTAATCTCAAGTATACGTTTAATTATGGATTAATTTATTCATTGGGCATAAAACAAGCATAGATAAGTTATTGACATTAATGTTTAAAATTTAACTTCCATAGGTATAGATATTTTTGTTATAAAAATTCAGGTAATGATTGAAGTGTTTATTTCTTATTCCCTACCACACACTGTATCATCCACTCACAGTCATATTGAGGTTTCTATGACATTTATTTTTTGATTTGTAATGTTTCTAGAACAACCTAAACCTGATACCATGCACCTTACCTTGTTCCATTGTATAGAGAGGAAAAAGCTCTTAGAGCTGTATCTGAGCAATTAAATGGGAATGAGACACAAAAACTTTAGTTCACACTAAAAAAACAATCTTAAAAACTCAATTGACAGTCCAAGTGAAAATGAATCATCCTATCTCAATAACATAGAGAAAGAAATGAAACACCAAACAGAAGTCAGAGGGCAATAGTGGGGCTTCAGATGTCAATAGACCCAAGTCTGTTCTTTGTGATACTGTCATACAGACAGTGATGAGAAAAGAGAACAGTAATCAGGCCTACCATTGTTTGTGATATCTTATGTTACACATAGTTCATCTATGTCTTTTCCCCACCTCAGTTCTACATTATTGTACCTTTAAAGCACTGCGCATGGTAAAAACATATTGACTGAAAGGATTTGCATATAAATGAATACAATTAAAATAAAAAGTTTTGCATATCAAGTAGGTCATAATATCAAATGGGTAATTTGGCATATCACCAATGACTAATTTTAAAGTTTCTAAACTATTCAGGATGATGCTATAACTATATTGATATCCAAATCTGAGTAGTCATATAAGAAGACAGGTGAAAATTATGATACTTCATTAGTTGAGCTATCAGAGCTAAAATAAGGATGTGTTACTGTTACCACCAAGAGTTCGAGTCAGACACGTGGAACAAGTTGAAGAATTAGATCAAAGGCCTACATAACAAAAAGGAAGATAAGATTCAGGATCAACACTAAAGTTTTAAATTTGTGGAAGATTAAGTTCAATGCCAGGAACAAATTTGGAATCCACAGCAAATTAGATAAAGTATTTCTTGAGTTGTTCTATCAAAAGCTATCAATAACAATCCTGTGGAGGCTGGCCATGCAAAAGTTAAAATATGTTTTAAATAACAGAAAAAGACATTAATAGCTCATCAGGGTAAATGAAAAGGCCTGATTAATAATTATACTTGAGATAAAACATAATTATGCAAAAACTTTGCTTATATGGATAAAGTTTGAAAAATGTTTTGTAAAAGAAAGCAATGGTGTGGTGGCCCATGCCTGTAATCCCAGTACTTGCGAGGCTGAGACAGAAAGATTGCAGGTTTGAAGCCAGCCTCAGTAGTTTAGTAAGGGTCTCGGCAACTTAGCGAGACCTTGTTTCCAAGTAAAATATAAAATATATAGGATTGGGGGTATAGCCCAAGGTAGAATGTCCCTGTATTTAATCCCTAACACCACCATCCAAAAAAACACAAAAACAAAAGCAAAATAAACAAGCAAAAAACCCAAACAAGATAAAGGAGGAGGAGGAGGAGGAGGAAGAGAAGGAGGAGGAAGAAGAGGAGAAAGAGAAGGAGGAGGAGAAGAAGAAGAAACAGCAGCACTGGGAGATAAAACATTGCATAATTGTCCCATTTGGTAGCAAGGTTAAACCAACATGAACCAATGTATGTGTAGCAGCAGCCTTTTAATAATGGTCTGAAATTGAGCCCTATCAGGATTCTGTAGTGATGAAGTAAGGCAGTGAAGCAACTCCTGGAGATTTTATACAGGATGATTATGCATACTCACATTCTCATTTTTGCCAAACTTCTCTCAATACTTCTTGGCAGTTTTATCTTTTGAGTATTTGGTATACTTTTTACAAACTAATTTTCAATTTTACCAAGATTTGCATGTTGATGGCCACATCATATACCTGAGAGTTGATTGTGAGTTCTTATGTTTTATTTTTTTGTGTGTGTACACACATGTGCACAGGTTGGTTTATTTTTAGATGGAAGTTTCTGGGATCATAAATATTCTTAAATTTTTCAATTATTTTAAACAAACTGGAGCTTAATTTGTACTGTGAAATTTATAGTAACATTTATGAGTCAAGCAACTATTCCTTTTCCTTTGAGAACTTTCTAAAAATTCTATGCATTTTGAACTAATGGGAAATACTCTATTACTAAAGAACCTCTGCTCAACAACTTTTACCATATAATTTTGGGAATCTACTGTTAGGTGCCTCTTAAAATTATCTTTATGAATGTGATATACAGTTATGTGTTTACTTAAAAATAATCACTAAATTGATAATGTTTTAGGGAAATATATTTCTTTGTTTTTCATTATTAGAGCATAAAGACTAGGCATTCTCAGTATTCATGGAAAGCTAAAAATGTCTTTTGGAAGTAAGTACTAGCATTCCTTGTCAAGTAACTTACTCAGCAATCAACAGGTAGATCTTTCACTGAGTTGATTTTATTTATTTTATGTTGTAGTAGTCAAAATACATCCCTGAGATTTTATTTTGTGGAAGATACATAAATAAAATAAAAAGGGCTCATAGTTTCTCAAAATGAATCTTAGTTTCTTGTTTTCATCCTCTATCTCTCTCTCTCTCTGTGTTTAAAACATTCCTAAAATGTAGTATGTGCATTTTGGTAGAATTGTGGGGTGTGACCTTTTAAATATAAATACCTCAATCAGATAGTCTATAATTCATTTTCCAGCCATTGCATCAGATGGTTCAGTTTAGTGAGGGGAAGTTGAAATAGGAAAGACACTCCAATTCTAAAATTTATAAATGGGAGCTAAATCCACTTTGATCATATTAAAATGATCTCCTTTGCAATCTTTTTTTAAATTTAAGTATAAACAACATGTTACAATAAAACAGGTACTCCAGTAATAGTAATTTCAAGGAAAATTTGTTTTATATCTTCTGAGTTAAATTAGTTTTTCAAACTATTGTCTAGACAAAAATTAATGACATATAAGAATTTTGTTAAAATAGAATGGGAAAAGTAAAATATGTCATGAATTTTAAACTTATTCAATAATTTTCTCTAAAAGACATAGAAAACTGTTTTAGTTCCATTAAAGTGCTGGTATCAAAACTTTTACTTTATTATGGGCTGATTTTAAGTGAAAACAATTGATTTGTGATTCTTTCCAAAACTTCTAAAAAATACAGAGCAAAATATTTACAGAAAAATTATCAGAAACTCATATTACTATTTCAGGAAATATTTGATAGAAATATTTTTAACCTAAATGGTAATACTGAAAACTTTACTGGAAGATAAAGGTTATAGGAAGTATTTTATTACATATTTTCCTCTCTAATCAAGGGGGAATATGAATAAATACAATGAAGGAAGAAAAATGTGAGAATTTAAAATCACTATTAAGAACTAGTAATTCTTTGGATTCTAATGGATGCATTTAAAAATTTAATTTCAATATATATAGTATTGGATACATTTTAATAGAAGTAATAGGCTATCTGATATATTTTAAGAATTAATCTCAATATATAGGTTATATGATACTAGATATGAGTGCGTGCGAACACACACACATTCACACTACTGAGTTTTCTTTTTTGTGGAACTGGGGATTGAACCCAGGGGCATTGTACCTCCACGCTACACCCCCAGACCTATTTTTTACTCTTTATTTTGAAACAGGGTCTCATTAAGTTGTGGAGGGCCTCACTAAGTAACTGAGGCTGGCCACGAACCTGAGATCCTCCTGTCTCAGCCTCCCAAGTACTGTGATTACAAGTGTGTACCACCATGCCCGGTGCCACTGATTTTAATTGGAAAAAAAAAAGTTCATTGAAACTTAGTGAATGGCTATGAGCCAAATCCATTTATGTCTATTCATGTACTCACAGGAGGGCAATTTTACTTTTTCTTTTCTTTATTCTGTCTTTTCAAATTTTATTATTTGTTTATTCATTTATTTATATATCTATTTATGCGAGATGGGGGTCTTGCTATGTAGCACAGGCTGGCCTCAAACTCCTGCCCTCACGGATGTTCCTGCCACAGACTCCCGAGTAGCCAGGACATCAGGCAGGTGCCGCTCCTCCCTGCTAGGAATGAACCTTTTTCAGTGTTTCTTGCAGTGGAGTATGGTTGAGTGGCAGAGATCAAGCCATTGGAAAATCAGCTGAAGCGATGTGTGATAATCCCAGGCCTCGCCCACGAGAGCCTTCTGTAGGTGACTCCCAGGGTTCTTTCCTTCAAGGGCCTGATGCACATGAGAAGGAAAGACTAAATTACGAGGTTAAAGATAACGGAGCCATAACTTGGGGAATCTGAGAACCTGCATTACCACTTGAAGGAGAATGACTCGTCCTTTAGAAACATGTTTTGATTTTTATATGAGCATGAAAAAGTATCTATCATATTTAAGCAAATGCAATATTTTTGTTACAGCACCTAGCATTCTGACAATATTTCAAATATTTTAATTATAATTTAGAGTAATTTTGAAAGAAAAATCTTTGTAAATAGAAAATATACAAATCTGTAAATGTTTTAAGTTATATTATTATGTATTATATATAATTATTTATTATTATGTATTATAATGCAACACATTGGTTAGTTTTTACAGTGTTTTATAAATATAAGGAGAGATCAACAGAGAATTAAAACTACTTTGATATGATCTAGATAAGCACAGAAACCAATTCTAGTAATCTCAAGTCTGAGGTTAAGAACCAAATTTTGAAAGAAATGAATTTTAGGGCTCAATGGTTTGTTAAAGTTCTTCCAAACATTAATCTTAATTAGCAAAAGTAAAAAATATTAAAAGTTTTCATTTGGTGAGTAGGAGCTAAAAGAGTAAAGAATCAAGTAATATTTTTTCAGGAATCATCAGTGAATAAAAGAAATTTTGCCAGAACAATAGAAAATCAAAGAAAACAAACATTGGGAGAGTTAGATTTTCAAGCTGTAAATCAACACAAATCACATTATGATGAATATACACAATGAACTATGATAACACACAATTCAAATTTATACTGATTTTACTTCAAATTTATCTTGTTCTAAGTGTTTCTTACAAATGAAAACAATTTCCAGCTTTGTTTTGAGCCATCAAATAGCAAACACCTTGTGAATGAGAAAGAAACAAGACTCCATTTGGACACTGTGCCAAGAGAGACCCTAACAGCAGGTGATTACAATAAAAACCACCTTGTTGTTATATAGTTAACATCTGTGCTTTCTAAATGGTAAAGTAAATGAACATAATGGATATAGTTTTGGATTCACATTTTGCCACCTGCCTTTACATAAGCAGATACAATGTGTCTTCAAACCACAGAGCCAAAATCCCAGATACATCTGCCAATTTCTCTTCAATGACTGCATGCATCAATGACAAGGAATGAACACATTAATGCAATTTCATTCCCAAGGAAAGAACACTACTTAAGTTTATAATGGTAAAATGCTAAAATTAGAGGTTTTTATTTTTAGATGTATACAGGTCAGAACATAAAGATGCAGCAGAATTTCAGAATCATGGTTTTGAAAATTTTTATTAAATATATCAGATATAAATAACTGATTTCAGAAAGAACCAGTATCTGTGCATTTTTTGGCTGATGTAATAGTATTAATATGGATTTACTTAGGTAAAATATTTGATACTGTGAAAGTAAAATTATTTTTATGGTTACTTAAGGCCTTTGGTTTTAGTATACAATAAAATTGGCCAATCATATTCAGAAAGTTTTTATCATTTGTGGTATACCTAGTACATTTCTAAGTGGACTTTGCAAATAAATGAACATGCTGGCAAATAATTCCAGATCTGTAATTTTCAAGTTCTTAAGTGGATTGTAAGGATTAATAGTTAGGATATCTATAACTGGATTTAAGAAAACAGTACTTATCATTTTTTAAAATTTAACTTGACCAAACTTATGTTGCCAAGCTTAAAGATTTTGATTAAAAATATTTTCATGTGTCCAAGTGTATGTTTTTAGGAGGGTTTTCATTGTGAGGGAGTAACCTCCTGACATTTATATTTATTTGTTTTGTGGCTTAAAGAAGTTACTTAAAATCTCTGGACTTGAAATTCTCTATCTAAAGAATAAAATCTTTAATATTAGTAACACTGCAAACTGAAAATATTCCTGTCTGTTTTACAAATTATATAATTAAATGAAAGTGTCCCTTAATGAACATTTGGGGAAGAGTTATTCCTCAACCCCAGAATATTAAAGATTTCAAGAATTTTGCATTAAAACTAAAAACATAGAAATAAATGTATAGACAAGCATTCTCTCAAATTCTTAGACCAAAATACTTTTGAAAAAAACTGGATCAGGTGGTGTAGAGTTAAAATGTATCCCTATCTATATGAACCGCACAGAGTCTGTATTTTTATTTAAAAGGGAAATGCACATGTGAGTCCCTCGCAGCAATAAAGTATTAGAATGTTTAGAATATGTGAAAATCACAATCTTGCATGTTCTCCCAGAAGTTGAAATGAGAAGTTTAAGTCCTAGCATTGAGAAATATTTTTATTCTATTTTAGTCTTTCTAAAACTTCTATATTGAACAGACTGCAAAAATGTTTTGAACATTTAAATCAATTTTTTTACTTTGAAGAATACCTCACATTTTCTATTTGATAGAAGAAGCAATAAACACTAGGATTGTAAGTTGATATTTTCGGCAACTGACTGAATTTTTGCAGCAATTTTGAAGAGGAAATAACACAAAATTTAGAGATAAAACTGGGCTATTTAAGACTCCAAGGTTACTGTGTTTTGTTATAAAAAACATATAGAAACAAAACCTATAATATTGTATTGATTTTAGTTCTCAACTTCAAAAAGTTACATTATAATATATTTGAAATTAAAACAATAAAATAAATATCAATTTCTCACTATTCAATTCAATTAAATATTATATTCGAGTGTTTTTCCAAAATTTTCAGCTTTGAACATTATGAGCTGTTCAGGATACCCCTCAAAGTCATGGCACTATATATTTTATATTGTATTTGTGTAATCTCAATATGATGTACGAGGAGAAGGAGGGATTGAGGGGGTGGGATCATGAGGCAACATAGCAAATGCTATGTGCATGTGTGTTTCTATTACTCTGAACCTCATTATGATGTATAATTGCAATGCACCAAGAAGAGTACATTTAAAAAAGAAAGAATGGTGATGCAAAAATAGGAAATATGTAAATTTAGATATTTAAGAAGAAGAAAGAATTTTGGAAAAATACTGGAACATACATTTTCTGATTTGAATAACTAAATGGATGTTGATATTCTTCTTTGAGATAGGAAACAAGAAGAAGTGACTTTTTTGTGAAAAGGTAATGAGTTAGATTAGATCTACTAAGTTTGAGACATCTGTAAGACATCTAATAGAAGGAATTAAATATTGTAGTTGGACTTATTTTCTATTTCAGATTTAATAAAATGTAGTAGTTGAATCCATACACAAGAGTATTATTTATTGAATTAATTATTACTGAATTAATTATTGAATATTTAATTGAAAATTTATTTATTAATATTAGTGTGTTAATATTAATTGAATGTTAATTGGATATTAATTTAATAATTAACAAATAATATTATTGAATTATTTATTGAATTAATTAATTAATTATTAATTATTGAAAAGAGGTTGTAAAAGAAGTAGAAGTTTGTTACATAGACGGAGGTAGTTTTGAGGACATCAGACAGTGCCACAAATTTAGTACATATATATATATACTTAGTATATATTTTTGTACATATTATATACAAAATATAGTATATATTATATATTAGAATAATATATATAATATATAATTAGTGTATTTAATTAGTATATTTAATTAGTATAATATATAATTAGCACATTTATACTATATATAATATAGTATAATTAGTATATATTATACTTAGTATATATATATGTATA
>PVJS01035347.1:0-21042 GCA_004027185.1 Glis glis | reverse complement strand
CGTAGCGCAGAGGTAGAACGCCCCTGCCTTCAATCCCCGGTACCGCAAAAAAAAAAAAAGAAAGAAAGAAGTGGGCAACTGAAATGAATAGACACTTCACGAAAGAAGAGATACAAATGGCCAATAGATACATGAAAAAATGTTCAACATCATTAGCAATCAGGGAGATGCCAATCAAAACTACTCTAATATTTCATCTGACCCCAAGTTGCTTTCTGTACATGCAACAGTTGCTTCTCATACATGGTGTGAATTTGCCACATTTACCTCCGCAAGGGTGGAGCCCTTGACTGTCCTCAATTCTTTTAATAACACTGAAGTGTCCTGGTATATGTGCCCTTTATGGGCCTGTGTAAGAACACACACACACACACACACACACACACACACACACACATATACATGGAGTATTGCTGGGTCATAGTCATTTCCCTTTTCTGAATATAAATCCTTAATTTTACTTAGAGTTAATTTTTGCCATCTGATTTGTGGTTATGAAGATTGGTTTTCACTGCAGGCTCACACCTGTAATCCCAGTATTTGAAAGACTGAGAAAAATAGATGAAAGTTCAAGGCCAGTGTGCATATGGCAACTTAGTGAGACCCTGTTTCAAAATAAAATAGGGCTGGGGGTGTAGCTCAGAGGTAACACACCCTTGGATTCAATCCCTAGTACCACAAACAAATAAAAGTCCTTCCTTGCCGGGCATGGTGGCGCACGCTTGTAATACCAGTACTTTGGGAGACAGAGACCAGAGGATCCGGGTTCGCGGCCAGCCTCAGCTCTCTCTCTCTCTCTCTCTCTCTCTCTCTCTCTACTTAGTGAGGCCCTCCGCAACTTCATGAGACCCAGTTTCAAAATAAAGTACAAAAAATAGGGCTGGGGGTGTAGCGCAGAGGTAGAACGCCCCTGCGTTCAATCCCCGGTACCGAAAAAAAAAAGTCCTTCCTTAGAAAAGGGAGGTACTGAAGAATGAAATTGGCCAAATTGTGTTATGTGCATGTACAAATATGCAACCCTGAATTCCACTATTATGTATAATCATAGCACACCAACAAAAAAACTTTTAAAAAATTATTTAAAAAAAATTTAAAAGTCCAACCGAAGCTGGGCATGGTGGCACACACTTCTAATCCCAGTACTTGGGAGGCTGAGACTGGAGGATCGCAGGTTCGCGGTCAGCCTCAGATACTTAGTGAGGCCCTCCGCAACTTAGTGAGACCCTGTTTCAAAAATAAAGAATAAAAATAGGGCTGGTGGTGTAGCTCGGAGGTAGAATGGTTCAATTCTACCTCCAGGGTAGAATTCCAGGGTTCAATCCCCAGTACTGCAAAAACAACAACAAAAAAGAAATTATAGCAAATAATAATAGACACCATTATTCCTATTAATTCTGCAAAGATTTAAATCCTTTAAGCAAAAATAGGAGACATACTTCTTGATTTAGAATGTTCATGTTTTACCATTTTAATTAAAGATTTTGTTGCACTGGTTTTTCTGGCAAATGTGTTCCTTTAATCTTAGATAGCAGCCACAGAAATAGCTAGTAGTTTAAAGTTCCACCTTAAATGTTGATCGGATCATGAAACTGCCTTTGACAATTAAATTTTACCTTAGTCTTACACGAGCTTCTGACTGAATATTTTCTGTATATATTCATCCAGAAGAATAAACTTATATAATTTGGCATATGCAAAATCCATCAGCTCTTGAGAGTTTAAGAATATGCATGGAAGGTTGTGTGTGTGTGTGTGTGTGTGTGTGTGTGTGTGTGTGTGTGTGTGTTGGTACTAGGGATTGAACCCAGGGGTCTTCTACCTCTGTGCTACACCCCCAGCCCTTTTTATTTGTATAGAGCATGGAATATAAAACAATTTTTAGGAATTCATAAACAATCTCTTTTAACATGGCAGTATATAGCTCAGACAAAAACTCATAAATGATTTGTCCAGGCATGCCAGCATGTAGCTTCAGAAACTTGTCCGGACATGTCAGCATGGGGCCTAGACAAGTACTTCTGTGCTGTGGCTGATAATGACATAAAATGCTGATTCACCTCTTCATTATAGGACTCAGATCAGCACTTCTGTGCTACAATTGATAATAGACACTTGGACCATAAAATGCTTTCTCTCCTCTGATGGACTTATGTCATCAATAAATTTGATCTGATGATAAGAGATCTGATGATAAGGTTTGATAAGCCTGGATGAGCTTGCAAAAGACAATGGAAAACCCCAGAGAGGCCTACAAAAGACCCCGGATTTCCTAGGAGCAGTGTGCTGAGCTTTGCTTACGCCATGACACTCTGCCCATGTGTATGACTCTGATCCAGCGACTCGCTCCAGTCCTGCTCTTCCTGCTGACGGAGGATCATTGCGACTTCTCACAGAGGCTTCTGGCAGCTCAGTGTCTGGACCAACTTCTGAAACTTCTCTCCCATTGCTGGACTTGGTTCCTTATTCCCTACTCCCTGCTTATTTGAATTGTCTTACTTGCTGATTATTGAAGTGCTCTAAGTCTTAGAATTTATGTGCTGTTTAGTACATTAATTCGATCTAAATTGTTAGATTCGCTAGCGTGAAGTGTATTGTTTGATGCTCATTCATCGCTAATTGGCTTTGGCAAAGCAGCCACCCAGCATCTGAACTTAGAACTTAGCTTAACTTTACTTAGGCAATTTCCTGATAAGTTCCTGCGTGCTATAAGCTTTGAGTGTTGAATAAACCTATAACATTGTGGAAAGACACAAATTGTGTGTGATGTGACTCATTGGTCTTAGGACCTTGGGGCCCCATCGCTCATAACATTATTTTCTCTTTTTTTCATTTTGAAACACAGTCTTGCTAGGTTACTGAGGGTCTCGCTAAATTGGTGAGGCTAGCCTAGAACCTGCCATCCTCCCATCTCAGCCTCCCAAGTGCTGGGTTTACAGGCCATGCCACCGCACCCCACTGAGAGGAGTATTGTTCATTAATGTCACAGGTCTGGCCTTCTCTCCTGAATGATGGCAAGAGTGCCTCTCCTCTCCCCTCTGCCCCCTCAAGGTCAACATTACAGCAATTCTCCCCTCTCTCTCCTTATCTTCAGTTTCTCTGTCATTGATCACTGGATCATTCCCTTGAGCATAAAATATGCCCTGATATTACCCATATAAAAAAAAATGTCAGGCGTGGTGGCACACACCTGTAATCCCAGTACTTGGGAGGCTGAGACAGGAGGATCATAGGTACAAGGCCAGCCACAGCAATTTGGCAAGACCCTGTTTCAAAATAAAAAAATAGGGCTGGGGTGTAGCTCAGAGGTAGAATGCTCCTGGGTTTAACCTCCAGTACCAAAAAAAGAAAACTTCCTTGGACCCTGTGTCCCATTCAGCTCCAGCCCCATTCTTAGCTCCCTTTATAGCAAAACTCTAAAGGATTGGTCAATCCTCATTTTCCATTCTCCCTCCAACCCATTCTAACCTTCTTTCACCCCATCACACCCATGCAACCACTCTTATCAAGGATCTTCAACCACACCAGAACCTGCTGGTCAGGCCTTCTTCCTTGTCTAACCTGCCCTCTTGCTTCATTTCTTTTTATACTTGTATTGGTGCATTGTATTTTTACATCATAGTGAGGTCCAAAGTCATAGACACATCACTCAGTGTGTTTCCCTCCAGACCCCACCCCGCTCCCCGCTCCCCGGACATGTTAGTGAGATTGTAGTGATACCTTCATGTATGGACATGGCATTATGTGAACTGTTCCTTCATCAGTTCTCCCTTTTCTCCTCCCCAACTCTGCCCCCCAGTCCCCTTCCACTATTCTACTGGTCTCTCTCTTCATTTAACTAAAGTCCCTTTTGTTTCCCAATTTCTTTCTGGCTTACCCATATAAGAGAAAACACAGGTCCCTTGACTTCCTGAGACTGGCTGATCTCACTTAGCATAATATTCTCTAGTTCCATCCATTTTCCTACAAAAGATATAATTTTGCTCTTCTTTATAGTTGAATAAAATTCCATTGTGTATATATGCTACATTTTCTTTATCCATTCATCTGCTGATGGACACCTAGGTTGGTTTCATGATGTGGCTATTATGAATCGTGCTGCTATAAACATGGGCGTCTATGTATCACTAAAGTGTTCTGCTTTTAATTATTTTGTAAAGATAACTGAATAGAGATACCTGTTGCTCCAGTCTGACTCAGCTGCCCACACTCATCTTCACAAATCACATTTCCTCTCAGCACCAGTGACTGGTGACTTCTCATTCCTAGTTTTCCAATCCCAACTCACTTGATGTTATAGTTAGATATAAAATGTCCCCTAGAGAGCTCATTTATTAATATTCAGAGTTGACATAATTGAGTCATGAGGGTTGTAATCCCAGAAGTGGATAAATCCATTGTAATGTATTTACCTGGGTGGTGCCTGGTAGGCCAGTAGGGTGTGGCTAGAGGAGGTGGTCCCTGGGGGTGTGGCCTTGGAGATTATATAAATGGTTCCTCCTCCCCCGGTTCACTCTCTCTTGCTTCCGGCCTCCATGATGTGAGGAGCACAGCCCATGTGCTCTCCCTCTCTTCACCTCCCGCCGCCATGCCCTGAGATCCGTGGTTTCCAGCCTCACATGGACTGAACCCAAAACCGTAAGAAAATGAATCTTCTTTCCTGTAAATCACACGGTCAATCTTCTAGATTATGGCTGCAAGAATGATGATGGATACGCTTGATTTCTTCTATGAGCAACTGCTAATTACAGAAGCCCCCGACTAGGTCTCCTGCCCTTTTCTCTTTGTCAGCTCCCCTCGCACCCAAGCCCCACCCCCACCATAGCTCTCTGCTAGGCCATGGTTTAAATGTCACCTATTCACCACTAAACCACCATATATTTGTCTCCAGACCGGATTTCTACCCTTAGCTCTGACCCCATAAATGCAATTGTTTAACCAACAAACACATTTGGGTATCAAAGTTAGTATGTCCAAAAGCAAATGCTGAATTTTCCCTTAGTCATTTCTATATCTTAAAGACATGAGTGGTGTGTAGGAAGATACAAGGATACCAGTATTTTTGCAGAAGTTACGAAGGTATCATTACCCATCTCTTTAACATTTACAGGGAGGGGTGTGGGGGTGCCGAGGGATCTGGAGGGAAACACACCCAGTGATGTGTGCATGTGTGTGAGTATCATTCTAAACCTCTCACTATGATGTATAATTACAATGCGAGTTCTTCTAAAACTTCAGGTTCTTCTAAAACTACTCTCAGTTTTGTTATGACCAGAGTTTAATGGCTTCTACTATTGACTCATTTACCTAACAATCTTCTCATAGATTATAAAGTTTTCTTTCTTTTTTTGAAAGGAGAGGGGGTACTGGGGATTGAACTCGGGGACATTCTACCTTCGAGCTACACCTCCAGCCCTTTTTATTTTTTTATTTTGAACAGGGCCTCACTAAGGTGTTGAGGCTGGCCTTGAACCTGAGATCCTCCTGTCTCAGCCTCCCAAGTACTGGCATTACAGGCATGTGCCACTGCACCCAGCTGATTATAACATTTTCTTGGACGGTCTACTTTACCTCACAGTACATAGTATACACATATATACTTTTTTAAAACAAATCTTTGGATTCACATAAACTATTAAAAACATGAAACTATCAAATTTCACATCAGATCCTGAGGTATGTAACAAAGAGTGCTGTTTCTGGGTCATAGACAAAGAAACTGAGACCCGGGGCCATTACTAGATCCATAACTGGGTAGGAATAGGGTGGTCAATGCTGCATGATAAGACTTCCTTCTCTCCGTTTTCCCACAGGCCTCATTTAGCCATGCAGCCTGAACGGCGTTTTAAACAAGGGCCATTTTCCTGAACATGTTTGCCTTGTTCTTTTTTGTTTGTTTGTTTTTGTTCTTTTTTGGTACTGGGGATTGAACCCGGGGGCATTCTGTTTCTGAGCTACACCCCAGCCCTTTTATATCTTTTATTTATTTATTTTATTTATTTTATTTAAATTTTTTTTTTTTTGCGATATTGGGGATTGAACCCAGGGGCATTTTGCCTCTGAGCTACACCCCCAGCCCTATTTTTTTTTTTTTTTTTGCAGTACCGGGGATTGAACCCAGGCTACACCCTCGGCCCTATTTTTTATACTTTATTTTTTTGAAACTGGGTCTCACGAAGTTGCGGAGGGCCTCACTAAGTAATTGAGGCGGGCCGTGAACCCAGATCCTCCGGTCTCAGCCTCCCAAGTACTGGGATTACAAGCGTGCGCCACCACGCCCGGCTTTATATCTTTCATTTTGAAACAGAGTTTCCCTACATTGCTGAGGGTCTCTCCAAGTTGCTGAGGCTGGCTTCCAACCTGCCATCCCCCTGTCTCAGCCTCTTAAGTACTGGGATTACAGGTGTGCGCCACCATGCCCTGCTTGCCTTGTTCTTGAGAAGGAAGAAAAAGGAGTGTCTTTAAAGGAGTATTTACCTATAACCATGTTCTCGGCATGAAATCCCTCTGTGCATCTCCCTTGCTTTATTTATTTATTTATTTGCAGTACCGGAGATTGAACCCAGGGGCGTTCTACCTCCATGCTACACCCCCGGCCCTATTTTTTATACTTTATTTTGAAACCGGGTCTCATGAAGTTGCAGAGGCCTCACTAAGTAGAGAGAGAGAGAGAGAGAGAGAGAGACAGAGAGAGAGCTGAGGTTGGCCACGAACCCGGATCCTCCGGTCTCTGCCTCCCAAAGTACTGGGATTACAAGCGTGCGCCACCACGCCCAGCTTCCTTGCTTTATTTTTATGAGAACTTACTGACAAACTTTTCTATTTTACTTAGGTTCTATAAATAATAAATTATTATCTTCAGAAATAAAAAGAGGGTTTGATTTTTCCGTACAATGGAAGCCCCACAGCAAGGCGAACATCAACACCATACTTTAATGCTCCCTTAAACCCACGCTGTAGAGCATAGGAAGGACAGTTTCCATGTCAGGAACTTCCAAGACCAGGGAAGGAAGCCTCAAACCCTCTCTCACAGATGGAGAAACAGACTCAGCGAGGGCAGGATGCCTCTGCTGACACAGCTGGCGTGTGGCAGTGCCAGATTCAACAGAGGCTCTTCCTGTTCCGTGCCCATCCTAGCTGCCCTTGCCACTAAGAAAGACAAAGTGTCTCTTCTAGAACATCTTCAGACACTCTACCATCTAACCCAATGTCATTCAGACCCTCACTTTGATTCAACCCTTGGCTCAACCTCAAAACCCCACTTACTCCACCTGAGAAACTAAGGCCCAGCCAAAGGTTGCCCTAGAGTAGGGCTGGATTCCTGAATTTTGTGGTTCTAGATCTTTCTCCATCAAGGATGAGCCAGGGTCAGACCAAAACCTAGTACCAAGCTGGGTACGCAAGCACACTCTTGCAATCCCAATATTTAGAGGCTGAGACAGGAGGATTGCAGGTTTAAGGCCAGCCTCAAGCAACTGAGTGAGACTCTCAGCAACTCAGCAAGATCCTGTTGAAAAATAAATAAAATAGAAAATAGGGCTGGGGGTGTAGCTCAATAGAGCATCCCTGGGTTCAATCCCCTGTACCCAACAAAAACAAAACAAACAAACAAAAGCCCGGTGCCAGACAAGGCAGAACTCCTTGTCAGGACCAAAAGCAAACTGATCTCTGAAAATGGGAAGTGAGGGAATCAGAGGGTCTGGAACAAAAAGACGAGGCTCTGCTCCCAAGTCCCTCGTTTACCAGCAGCAGGACACTGAGCTGTCCCACTATTCTGAGCCCCAGCTTCTCAATCGGGACAATGCAGGTAATACAACCTTCTGGCTATCCGACAGCATTATAATGTGAGAAATAGGTCTTTTCTATCAAAGGAATGGCTTGGCTTGGGCGCCATGTTGTAAAGCTGCCATTTGTGTAACTGTATTTGTGTACCTGTGCTTGTATTTTTGTACATAGCATTTCCTAAAAATTGTGAGTTTTGACCCCTCCCCCGGCGTCCCCTTCAGCCAATGGCGGAAAGATCGTGAGGCTGTGTTCCCACCAATAGCACAGCACGGAAGCCCCGCGCTGAAGATAAAAGGCCCAGTAATTTCCTCCATGTTGTTCCTTACACACTAGACCTTCCTGGTGACAGGAACCCTTTTTACAAAAAGTAAAATTCGCCTTGCTGAGCTGCTTTCAACTATGTGTCTTTTTTTAACGACGCGATAAAAATTTACTTCTAACAATAATAATGATCAAAACAAGGGGACACCCCAGGTATCTCTCAACAGGAAAACGAGTAAATAAAGTATGGTATGTCCATACAATAGAAAATTACTCGGGCCGGGCGTGGTGGCGCACGCTTGTAATCCCAGTACTTGGGAGGCGGAGACCAGAGGATCTGGGTTCGTGGCCAGCCTCAGCTAGTTAGTGAGGCCCTCTGCAACTTAGTGAGACCTGGTTTCAAAATAAAGGATAAAAAATAGGGCCGGGGGTGTAACTCGGAGGTATAACGTCCCTGGGTTCAATCCCCGGTACCGCAAAAAAAAAAAGAAAAAAAAAAAAAAAAAAAAAAAAAAAAAAAAAAAGAAAATTACTCGGAATCAAAAAGGAACGAATTACTGATACATGCCACAGCATAGATGACCCTCAAGAGCTCTGTGCTAAGGAGAACAGGCCAGTGCAGAAGACTGCGGCACTCCATTTATATGAAGCTCTACAGCAGGAAAAGCAAGCGTGGTTGTGAGGGATAGGGCAAGGAATTCACTGAGAAGGGACATGAGGAAACTTGATGGGTGATGGAAATAGTCTATATCTTGATAGAAGCGTATGCATTTCTCAAGGCTGATGGAATACACACAATTAAGACGTACATGTTTCATCATAAGTAAACTGTGCCTCCATTTTACAAAGATAATAGAATTTTAAAACTTTGGTAAATAGGAGAGCTCTGTACAAGTGTAAAAGCACCACCGTTTCTCACATCAGTCCTCATTACATCACTGCTGGGTCAGACAACCTCTTCAGAGTGACTTGTAGTGGCTCAAAAAATGCACTGAATTGTAGTTGCTTTTGTATTATTATCCAGAGCTTGTGGTTGGATCTGCATATACTGATTATAGGGATTTCTGAGGGAAGCAAGGAGCATATGCATAAAGCAATACTAAGTTTAGAAATAACGAGTCATATTCTAATAGTGAAGGGGCAGATGGGCCATTCCACAGCACATACACACTTCCTCTCAGAATCCCTAGATTTCCATAGGAAAGGGACATGGCTATGTAAAAAACAGTTCAAGAAAAACAAGTAGCAATAAAAAAGAATAATACTCATTTGTTTGGGGTATACCAGCCTCTTCCAATGTACTTGTTGGTTCTCACAATGGCCCTACAAAGCAGGCAACATTGTCTCCATCTCAAAGATAAGAAAACAAAGGCTCAGGAGGACTAAGTTACTTGCAGTAAAATACATATCAGGATTCAAACCCGTGTGTGTCTGACTTCATAGCTTCTGGGTAAAATTACCCCCTTATTGTTCTAATTAGTTACATCAGTAGATAATTTAATTCCATCACACAGTAGTCATTAATAGTAACATCTAACATCCATTGTCTCACATATGAGTTCTCATCCACTGCCAGGCACTGATCATTCGTTAATCCTTTAAATGCTTAAAACCAGGTCAGAGGTGGATGTCACCACCAGCCTGGTTTTACAAAGGAAGGAAGTGACGAGAGAAGTAAAAGAGCTCTCCCGGGTCACACAGCCAGCACAGCGGGGACAGCCTGGGTTCCAAGGCCACATGGCCTGCTATTACCCATTAGGACTGATGAGGTAAAATAGAAGAGTAGGTAGAAAGGAGACAAATTGGGAAGGAAAGAAAATATAGTTTTAAAAAGGAAATCTAAAACCCTTAGCTTCTACAGGGCTTGCCCAGGACTTGCCGATGAGCCAAACAATGGGCTAGATTCACATCTGAAATTCCTGAGGCAATTAGATTCTAGAGAAAGAGCTTCACCTTCTGCCAGAACTCTGCTTGCCTCGGTTTCTGGGGAAAGAATCCCAGAAAAAAGTCACACCTCTTTGTTAGAAGAGCCCTACACTCCGCTGGATACCCGACTTCCTGCTCGTTGGAGGGAATCCACATCTTTTGCCCACTAAAACTTCAAAGGGGAGGCCGCCATTCCATGGTACCCCACTTCCCACCGTGGGCCTGGCCACCCCCCTTCTCCAGTGAGCATATAAAAAAGATTGTAAAGATCCGAGGGACGTGCACCCTCTCTCTCTCTCTCTCTCTCTTTCTCTCAGCAGCCACTCTCTGCCATGGCTCTCACACCCTTGAGATGGTCCACGCTTCCCTAAGCATACATCCCCACCATTCTTAAATTAAACCTGTGCCTTTATCTCTGACTAGTGTATGCTGAAATTTTCTTTGACACGAAAGCCAAGAACCCATGAGAAGTCATCCTGTCTTCCCATGACAGGGCCACCGACCACCGCACTGGCTTTTCTCAAGGCCAGTGAATGGGCGGCTGACTTGGGGAATCCCCGATGCAAAGCATCCTACAGTAGGATTAAGATCTTTCTTTCAGAAAAGAGTAGAAACATTTTCCAGTTTCCTAGGGAAGGTCTGCAACCAGAGGCTGGTCCTAGATTGTAAAACAACACATCTTCTTTTACTTCTAACTCCTCAGAGCAGTGGGGACCATCACTATAATCATAGTAGATATAAAAACAATAGAAATTTACAAATATTCATTAACAAGTATCTAAAAAGGCCACAAGGTTAGGACATGATGCCTTTATGATGGGCCATCTCATGTGTGTGTGTGTGTGTGTGTGTGTGTGTGTGTGTGTGTGTGAGAGAGAGAGAGAGAGAGAGAGAGAGAGAGACTAGGGATTGAACCCAGAGGCATTCTACCTCCAAGTTATAACTCAGCCTCTTTTTTTTCCTTTTTCTTTCTTTCTTTTTTTTAAATAAAAAACAAGGTCTCATTAGGTTGCTGAGGCTGGCTTTGAGCCTGCAATCCTCATGTCTCAGCCTCCCGAGTACTGGGATTACAGGTGTGCAACACCACACCCAGCTCAACCATCTCTTAAAAATTTCATTTGTCAGCTGGGCGTGGTGACGCATGCTTGTAATCCCAGTATTTGGGAGGCAGAGACCAGAGGATCCGGGTTCACGGCCAGCCTCAGCTACTTAGTGAGGCCCTCCGCAACTTTGTGAGACCCAGTTTCAAAATAAAGTATAAAAAATAGGGCTGGGGGTGTAGCTCGGAGGTAAAACGCCCCTGGGTTCAATCCCCAGTACCGCAAAAAAAAAAAATTTTCATTTGTCTAGCCCAATGGTTCACCCTAATGCCTCCAAAGGATGTGTCTGGTCTCCAGAGTAATGGCTCACTGTGCAATAATGGGAGTAAAAGGAGGGGCAGAGGAGAGGGAAGAAAGACTGAGACCTTGAGAAAAGAAGAAACCAGGTGTTGCTGATACATCCCATCCTCTTCCTCCTCCTAGAGAATTATTAATCTAAGGCTCATATTTCTATGACAGGGTTCTCAAACTTTAGCATGTGCCGGAGTCACCTGGGGCAGGGAATGTCTATCAAGTTGCCAGGTAGGATGGTTTGGCTGTGGAATGTCCCCCAGAAAAGTTCACGTGTTGGCAATGTAGAAATGTTCAGAGGAGAAATAACTGAATCAGGGCTCTAACCTTATCAGTGGATAAATTCATTGATGGATTAATAATTTGAATGGATTTAGCAGGTGGGGTGTGGCTGGAGGAGGTTGGTCACTGGGAGATATGGCCTTGAGGACTCTATCTGTCCCTGGTCCCTTCTTCTCTGCTTCCCAGCTGCCATGAGCTAAGAAGCAGATTTCCTTTGCCATGCCCTGTTGTGGATGTTGTTATTAATAGATTGATGAGATTAGAAGTCTCACATGAATGACATGAAGTCAGAGTTTTTTATTGAAGAAACAGGACGGCTGGGGAGGAGGCAAAGATCTCCTTCTCTCCTTCAATCAGTGTCTTTCTTTTATTGAAGGTTTTAACCAAAACATTGTAAAAAATGATTAATCACAGGAGATAATAAAGCAGTCATGGGATAAGTCAAGGAAAAACAACAAGGTAGTCATGAATGAATCAGGGAAGGAAAGGGTAAAATCCTAGGAAGTTGTCAGGGTCCCTGCTTATCAGCCCCATTTGGTCCTCGGGTGAGCAGTTTGTGCCCCTCCCAAGCCAGACTGAGGTGACCTTAGAGCTGATGACTAAGAAGCCTTCCAACAGTGCCCCACCACATAATGTCGCTGTCTTGGAGCCAGCCAACCATGGACTGAACCTCTGAAACCATGAACTAAGTAAACCTTTCCTCTTCTAAGTTGTTCTTGCCAGGTATTTTGGTCACAGCAACAAAAATGCTAACCAAAACACCAAGTGAGGCTAACAATGGTGCCCTAAGGCCCACATGTCAAGAACCACTGCCCTATAATATTAATCCCTGCCACATCTCTGCTTAAATAGCTCCAACCACAAGTGACACGAAAGTAAAACTTACACCACCCACTACACAAAGCAGGAAGTTACTATTTCATTTATTGACAATGAGGAAATGCTACCAAATGTTAAGTATAAAAACACTTTTTTTTTGCTGTACTGGGGGTGCTCAGGGGCATTCTACCTACAAGCTACACCCCCAGCCCTATTTTTTATTCTTTATTTTGAAACAGGGTCTCACTAAGTGGCAGAGGCCTCACTAAGTAGCTGAGGCTGGCTGCAAACCCAGATCCTCCAGTCTCAGCTTCCCAAGTACTGGGATTACAAGCATGCACCACCATGCCTGGCTATAAAAACACTTTTTAATAATAAATTCTAAACATGTTACTTCTGAAATTAAAAACAACAGAAATACCTATCCCTCAGTGAGAAAAATAATAAAAAGGCATTCTATTTTTAATGTAATTACCAGAAAGCACAGTTCAAAATTGTCCATGCATGAGGTTTGTGCCTCATCAGGAGAGAAGCCCTGCAGACGCAGAAGTAAATGTGCAGCTTCTGCATAAATGTTGACAGCCCGCGCTCAGTTGAGCTCATTTAGCTTAACAAGTCTCCAGCTCCAGTTCACAGTCAGAGGCAGAGATCAATACACGCTCCTTAATGCTTTTCCGCTAGTCTGCAGACTCTCTTTGCAAAAGTGGTTAAGAATGAGCGAGGGTCAATAGTGTGGTAGACATACCCCATGCTGCCTGCTTGTTAGAGCTCCCTACAGTTACAAAGCTGAGTGGCACATGTTAGAGGCCTTCTGCATTTTTCTGGGTCTGTTTTAGAGATTTCCTAGCCCTCAGTTTATTACAAACTACCAAATCCAAGATGTGAAGGAAGTTTTAGGAATCTCATGATTTTGCTTCCCAACAGCCTATGTTGTAAGGATCTTTCCCACAACATGTATGTATGTATTTTGAGATGGGTATCCACTATGCCGCCCAGGCTGGTCTCAAACTCGTGTGCTATGGCAGTCAACCCAGGGAACCTGCCTGGACCCCTACTGGCTAGATTCAGCCACTGACCTGCATAAGAAATAAGCAAACAATGCAAAATGGAAAAATGAACTTAATACAGTTTGATCAAACTGGGGAGAAGCAGCTAGACTCTTTCTCCATCAGTCCTACAGAAGCAATTACAATTTCCAGAAACAAAAGCCAGGAGATATACAACTTAGACTCAGCTAAGTTGTGCAAGCCAGGGAACACATCAGTTTTAGCATTGTTGGCACTTGTGTGGGCCAGGGGTTAGTTATTTTAGCTTTCATTCTCAGCATAAGGAAGTTCAGAAGCTAAAACAACTTAATTTCAAAAGCGCTCTGTTTCATAAGGGCTCAAATAGTCCTCCTCCCTCCGCCACCCAGGTAGCTGGTACTACAGGCTTGTGCCTCCACGACTGGTTCTTTCCTATAATATTTTAGGAGACATAAATATGACAGTCTTCAAGCCAGAAATGAAGACTGAGATCTTTCAGGACCTCCCTATGAAAGTAACTGCCTGGCTCCCTGAGCCCTTCATCTCATGACATCACTGTTGTTTCATAGAAGTCCTTTAAAACCATGGTAACTACAACACCTCTGAAGGGAGTCAAGACTGCTCAGCTAACTGACTACCGCCAAAGTAGAAGCTCCATGAAGGGAGGAAATCAGCCCATGTTTGTCACCACTGCATGTCAGAGCAGACACAGCTGGACATGGGTGCTCAATAAATGTTTCTTGGATAAATTAGCCATCGAATAGGCCCTCACAGGCACCCACAACTGTGATAGGAATTGTGTAACTTTCCAGAACAACCCTAAATGGTGTGTTCTATTGCTGAGGGTCCTGTGAGGCTGCAAAGACACAACTTTTGACTTCAGACCAAAAGGAACTATGTTTTGTACCTAAAATACTTGCTGGTGCCGGACGTGGTAGCACACGCTTGTACTTGGGAGGCTGAGACGGGAGGATCTGGGTTCGCAGCCAGCCTCAGCTACTTAGTGAGACCCTGTTTCAAAATAAAGAACAAAAAATAAGGCTGGGGGTGTAGCTTGGAGGTAGAATGCCCCTGGGTTCAATTCCCAGTACCTCAAAAAAAAAAAAAAACTTGCTAGTGAGACCAATGGGACACTTTGAAATAGGAGAAAAAGCATAAAGTGATAAATGTTAATACAAAACACTAATATTAGTGTTGTAAAATGTTTTGAATTCTTATTATTAGCTAGATCCTAGCAAAGCTTATTTATTTACTTATTCTGCAGTGCTGAGGATTGAACCCATGGCCTTGAGCACACAAGGCAAGTCCTCCACCACTGAGCCGTACCCCCAGTCCCCCAGACCTCTCTCTTTATATAAACATGAAATCTACTCCCAAAGAAAATTGTTAACACATTTATTCCTACATTGTAATTTTACCACTTAAAAAAAGCTCATTATCAACTTCGCTATTAAATAAGAAAGAAACCTATTGACCACTGAAAACCTGCTGTGTGCAAGGCGAGGGGAAAGGCTCTTTACAAACATTGTCTTCTTCATAGGATCAACATGTGCTACATTAAGGTCATCTAGATACCCAGAAATATGTTGAAACCAAGAGGAAGCCAATCAGGTAACTTTTGTATGTAAGTGTGTGTGGTACTAAGGATAGAGCCCAGGGGTGTTCTACCTCTGAACTACAGCCCGAGTCCTATTTTATTTTTTATTTTGAAACAGGATCTAACTTGTTGATGCTAGCCTCAAACCTGTGATCCTCCTGTCTCAGCCTCCCAAGTACTAGGATTACAGGTGTGAACCACCACACTCAGTTTATTCATTTATATTTAAAATGTTTTTTTTCTTTTGGTGTTGGGGATTGAACCCAGGAGCGGGGCACTCTACCACCAAGTGAATATGTTTTGGGTTTTTGTTTGTTTTTGCAGTACTGGGGATTGAACCCAGGGCCTTGCACATGCTAGGCAAGTGCTCTACCACTGAGCTACATCCCCAGTCCTTAGTTTTTATTTGGGGACAGGGTCTCACTAAATTGCACAGACTGGTCTTGGACCTGCAATACTCCTCCCTCAGCCTCCCAAGTAGCTGGGATTATAGGCATGCACCACGGTGCCCAGTCAATCAGGTAACTTTTGTGTTAAATTTAAATTAAATGGCACAACAAATTGAAAAGCAAATTGCAAACACCTACCACAAATCTTCACATGTGTTAAATGACAAGAACTCAAGAAAACGATCACGGGCATTAGTTGATCAGAGTAAGAAAGATGTTTCCCAGTCTATATTTCATATAACTATAGCAGACGAACATTGATTATTTCCTCCTGGACAAAAAGCCAACTAGAAAGACTGCAAATAATTTTTAGAAGGTTTCAGGAGGGTAAAGATGTCATCCCATTCTTCACGAGGGGTCAGAGGTCTAAGTATAGGAGGGCTCAAATAAAAGTATAATTTTTACCAGAATGGCTAAAAAGTAGAATGTTACCTCACTACAGTTGCCGTAAGATTCTGTCTCCCATCTCTCATTTTCTATTCTTTCTCCCTAGCTAAGCTACATTTTATTCCTCTTTCCATTTTGGAGGGGAAAGTGTCTCTTTTCTTGTCTCCCAATCTTTTCGATGCCCCCATCCTCATTTCTTTCGGCTTTCCTCCTTTTTTTTTCTCCCCTAGTGACCATAACATGGAAATAAGTACTTCAATTTTATAGTCCTTGATTGGGAAATTTTATAATTCTCCCTTAAGAATGCTTTGCCTTTTTCTATGTTCTTCAGTCCTGTTTAAAACTTCAAGGTTTTATAATTAATAAATTGTCCTGAAATCTACTACATCCAGTAAAACTTATTGTAAGCCTCCATGAAAAATAATTTTAAGATGGACTCATGAACAGAATGATCTTCTGCAGCCATGTAGGAGGAATATACACTACAAAAGGTATGTACCTAGGAATGCTTGGCCACGGGTAAAGCTAATCATTGAAGTTTTTTAAAAAGGGTCATAATAAAAGAAAAATACCAGTATAGTGCTGGGCATGGTGGTGCACACCCAGAATCCCAATGCTTGGGAGGCTAAGACAGGAGAATCACAGTTTCGAGGACAGCTTCAGCAATTTAGCAAGACCATGTTTCAAAATAAAAAGGGCTGGGGGTGTAGCATAGTGGTAGAATGCCCCTGAGTTGAATCCCCAGTATGAAAAAGAAAAAGAAGGGAAGGAAGGAGGGAGGGACGGAGGGATGGACAGAGGGAGGGAGGGAAAAGATACCAGTATAGAAAATGTGGAGCAAATAAAAAGCACTGTCACTGAGATATAATGGGACTCATTCCTAGCACCATTACATTGTTTCAGAATAGAGAATGAAAACCCGAGGCAGAAAAAAATTTTTAAAGAAAGAAAACAAAACCCACAATTAGTCTCAATATAGGGCATTTTTCAAAGGTAAAGAGAAATTCTATCCTTAGTGTTCCTTTCGTTTCAGCTATTGATCTAGCTCTTAATTGCACCTTCCTTCGTTAGTATTGATTTCAGAATCAGAGGGACTTGCCTCTTCTTCATTTGTTTATCCCTCAAATACCTTCCGAGACAGCATTCTTCGGAGAATGCATTCAGAGACAGACGGGGAGAGGGGCAGGCTGGCATCCCCTTGCCTCTGCGGCTTCTAAATTTAGAGACAGCTCAGAGAGCCTAAGGCCTCCGAAGGGAAGACACAAATGCTGATACATTGCTTATAAACATCAAGGAACAGTAATTGTGTCCAGGATTCTGTCAACTTCAAGGCCACTATCAGGTCCTTTTGAGACCGTCAGAACCACCGAAGGGACAGAGAGCAGATGTACTCCAGGGCCTTAACTCATAGCATGTTAGCTATTAAAAGCACGATGTGTGTGGCCAGGCCTGGTGCTCACACCTGTGATCCCAGTACTTGGGAGGCTGGGACAGGAGGATCGCAGGTTCAAGGCCAGCCTCAGCAACTTAGTGAGACCCTGTTTCAGAATTTTTAAATGATAAAAAAAAAATTAAGCCTGGTGTGTGCTTTGCCCTGCCCGCCTCCCTTCCCACAGGGCTTATTAGCTAGTAAGAGCACATCAGCCCAGAAACCAGGAGTATGATAAAGCCAGGACGCCCTTCGCCGTGACTCTCAGGGACAGCAGCATAAAGGACGAAGCTGTCGGGAGCCACGGGAGCAGCGAATCCCCAGGACCTGTGAATGTGCGTGTGATTTGTGTTTCCTTCCTCTCCCCGCTAGGTGTGCCTCACAGCTGCAGGGACGACAAGGCCGAGGCGATGGCAGGGCCCTGCCCTCCTCAGAAGTCACAGCGTCCTCACAGGCAGCGACAAACCATGTTCTGAAGCGCACCCAACGGCCACCGGCAGCCCTAACTGGAGCCCCCTCGCTCCTCTCTTGTTTGTCCTGGGAGCCAGCCTGACACTGTCGGTGCCTCCCTTCTGCTAAGCCAGAAGTCCCAGTGCAGAGTCCCATCTATCACAGTGGGCCTCTGTCTGACCCTTCCTATGGAGAGCACAGGAACCCACCAAATTCCTGAGTTTGTTATCCGGCCCTCCAAATAAGCTCCTCCTTTGCTAAGCCTCGGAGGCCCACTGTGGCTCTGTTCTGCTGGGACTTGCGAAAGCCCTCATCCTCAGAAGGACCTAGGTTTGGTTTTCCACTCTCCTAGTCACTCCAAAGACCTCTCAGAGAGAATTCTGACTACACCCTCCTTCCATGAAATGTGTTGCATCCAAACAGCAACCTCAGAGAAACAGCTCTCGCCCTCGGAAGCTGGACACGAGGACCCAGAAGGGATCATCTATCAGTCACCGGCAGTCTGAGGAAAATGCCTAGGTAATACAGTACTCAAAACTGTATCTTGGCGTTCCTTAGTAAAAACAATGATCTGATTCATTTCTTTCTGAGGCACTATGACCCTACTTTAAGTTGAAAAAATAAACCTTTTTTTTGGTGGTGGTACTGGGGATTGAACCCAGAGGCATTCCACTTCCAAGCCACGCCCCCAGACTTATTTTTATTTTGAAACAGGGCCTCGCTAAGTTGCTGAGACTATCCTTGAACCTGCGATCCTCTTGTCTCTGCCTCTCAAGTACTGGGCTTGCGAGCCGGGCGTGGTGGCACACGCTTGTAATCCCAGTACTTTGGGAGGCAGAGACCGGAGAATCCGGGGTTCACAGCCAACCTCAGCTCTCTCTCTCTTTCTCTCTCCCTGTCTCTCTCTCTCTCTCTCTCTCTCTTTCTCTCTCTACCTAGTGAGGCCCTCCGCAACTTCGTGAGACCCGGTTTCAAAATAAAGTATAAAAAAATAGGGCCGGGGGTGTAGCGCGGAGGTAGAATGCCCCTGGGTTCAATCCCTGGTACTGCAAAAAAAAAAAAAAAAGTACTGGGCTTGCAGGGTTGTACCACCACACCTGGCTAAACCCTTCTAATTTTTATTTAATTTTCTCCTGAACTAAATTTGGATATCGACTTTGGAAATGCAGGTTCATAACAAAAAGCTTTCTTTCCCACTCTTTGCCATTTCTAAGAAACTTCTAGATAGAAGTTGGGGCCGCTCTATCTCCTCCAAATAAACGCAATCACCAGTATTAATGAGAGCGAGGGGGACGATGAGAAATAAAACTCAAGCAATTCAAATATTTTCCTATAAATTCCAATGTTATTTCCTAGCTAATTTTACTAGAGCTTCTGACAAGTTAAAAATGAAATAAATAAAAAACTTGTTTGAGGTTATCACTCATTAGCTCAGTGATTTCCTAAACAACTTGCTCATTCCAATCTCACATTTAGAATTCGAACTTGTAGGTCAGCAAAATCACAAATATCATGGCCCGCTAGAACGCTATGAATATAGGGGACACAAATGCCAGTTACATCCACATTCCTCAAGGGTCTGGCTTCTGGTCTTCATCACCACTGATCTGACACTGAAACAGTTAGTGAGATAATAAACAGGTGGTGAGCAGTGGTTCAGCTCACATCTGTCCTATTTTAGTACATTTTATTTGCTCCAATTTTCTGTACAGGTATTTTTCTTTTAGTTATAAAAGAAAAATGCTTTTCCCTATAGAGAAGAAATGTTGCCTATAATCCCAGCTATTCAGTAGACTAGGGCAAGAGGATCAAAGTTCAAGGCCAGTCTGGGCAACTTAGTGAGACCCTGTCTCAAAATAAAATTTAAAAGGGGGGAAGGGTTGGGGATGTGGCTCAGTGCTTGCCTAGCATGTGCAAGGATACAGGTTTGGTCCCAAGTACCTCAAAAAACATTGTCATAGAGCCAGGTGTGGTGGCACACGCTTGTAATCCCAGTACTTGGGAGGGAGGCTGAGATAGGAGGATCGCAGGTTCAAAGCCAGCCTCAGCAACTTAACGAGACCCTTAGCAACCCAGTGAGACCCTATTTCCAAATAAGAAATAAAATAGGGCTGGGGGTGTAGCTCAGAGGTAGAATGTCTCTGGGTTCAATCCCCAGTACCCCCCAAAACAAAAAACAAAACCAAAAACATCATAGGCTTCAACTTGGCTTCCCTGGGAAATATTTTCTGGAATATAAAGTTATTTATGTTCATCATTTATAACTGGATTTTTCTGCTTCTCAGGTCCAGGAAACCATCTTCATTCACCCAGCTCAGATCAAAATGACTGGCGCCCTTCCTACCAGGCATCTCTCTGACTGCACATCCTGCTTTCCTCATTAAGAACTTCTCAGGAGGCCTCCTTCCCCTGATAACCAGGGTGGTGTAATCAGAAACATCCAGCCAGGCCAGCACTCTCCTCCTGGCCCATCTGGTTGCCTCGCCTTGACAGTGGCTTCTGGCGGGTAAGTGTCAACCTCAGTCAATGCTTGACACTCCCTGCCCTCCTTCCTGTCCTGGTCATGTGCACTGTTCAGCCCCTCCCAAGATTCTTCAGCGAATGCTCAGCCAGACACTGAACCCGAGGCACAATTTTAAAGCCTGAAGCAGAGATGACATTCCAGAAGGAGTAAACTCCTTAATGAGAAATGAAAGAAGAAAAGACGTTTGCTACTTCTTTAACTTCATCTCTCTTTTTTTGTTGTGGTACTGGGATTGAACCCAGTGGCATTATACCACCAAGCTACACCCCTAGCCCCCCCTTTCTAATTTTGAAATACCATCTTGCTAAGTTGCTGAGGATCTTGCTAGCTAAGTTACTGAGGTTGGCTGAGAACCTGTGATCCTCCTGTCTCAGCCTCCCAAATACTGGGATTATAGGTGTGCGGCAACACACCTAGCCTTTAAGTTCCTCTCTAGGAGTCAGACCTTAACTGGGTGGAGATTCTTGTATCCTCACATCAGTGTCAGTGAAGTGTGGCATTGAGATAACTCCAAGTCTCCATCCCAAACACTTCTGTAATTCCAGTACTTGAGAGGCTGACACGGGAGGGTCAAGAGTTCGAAACCAGCCTCAGCAACTTAGCAAGGCCCTCAGCAACTTAGTGAGACCCTGTTTCAAAATAAAAAATAGGGCTGAGGGTAGAGCTCAGAGGTAGCACACCCCTGGGTTCAATCCCCAGAACCATACACAAAAAAAAAAA
>PVJS01035346.1:0-21069 GCA_004027185.1 Glis glis | reverse complement strand
GAAGAGGAGGAGGAGGAGGAGGAGGAGGAGGAGGAAGAGGAGGAGGAGGAGGAGGAAGAGAAGGAGGAGGAGGAAGAGGAGGAGACACACAGAGAAGAAGGCCATGTGGACACAGAAGCAAGATAGAGATTGGAGCAAGGTAGCGAGGGATACAGGAAGAGCCCAGAAAGGAGTGTTACCCTGAAGTCCTCAGAACATGGTGCCCCTGCAACATTTTGAATTTCTGGCCTCTAGAACTGTGCAAGAATAAATCTCAGTTGTTTTTAGCTATCACATCTGTGGTTATTTGTTACAGAAGCCACGAGAAACTACTATCACTCCTAATCAAGGTTATGGGGAGTCTTGTATTGGAAGATTTCACCCTCACTCACATCAGGTGAAATTATAGCTGCTACCACGACTACTCACAAAACGATCTTGATGAAGAGGACATATCAAGTTGATTGAATCAGTAGTTTAACATCTTGACACTTGTCAGAGCACTTTCCCATCCATCCTATCATTCAACCACCTGACCCCACCTGGTCTCCTCTGTACACAAGAGAACAAAGATCAGTATCTAGTCTTGAAGCGCAAGAGCTGAGACATGTCTCCACCTTTCACTTTAGTGTACCGCCCTTCCCACCATACCACACCCCAACTCCTAAAGAAGAGGGAACAAGAGGAAAATCCCAATATTTGTGAATAGTACTTTATAGTTTGCAATGCTTATGCATCTATATTATTTAATTCTCACAGCAATGTGATGTCACTCTTATTCTCCCTCTCCTATAGAAGAAGAAAAAAAAAAGCCAAGATGAAGAGAAGTCTGGGAACTTTTTCCATGACATACAAGGACCAGAAGTGGTTCGATCTTCAATCCACAACAGCTACTCCAGTATTATTATGCATACTTAGGGGCCCAGATGGAAATACACAAACGCCATACCCAAATGCACATGATTTTTTTCATTTAAAAATAAAAATAGCCTTGATGTAAAGTTAAAAACAGGAGCATGATTTGCATGAGACCCTGAGCTCTCAATTACACCAATTACTTTATAATTACAGGCAATGCCATCTTGGGGTTTTCAAAACCTACATCTATTCTTAAAGAATCTGTCAGGAAGAAGGCTTCTTCTCAGGGAGAGATTCCAATTAGTATGCATGTTGTATGCAGAGGAAGAGAAAACCTGCTGGAGCTCTGAGGAGGAGCAAAGAGACAGGAGCTTTAAATGCTTCCAGCTCAGCAAATGGGTCTGTTGGTCCAATGGGAAACCAGAACCTTCAGATAATTCCCCAACTCTCAGCTCTGGGGAGTATTCTATCAAGGTAAACTCTGTCTGAACCTTCGTGTCCCTGCCTTCCCTCCTCCCACCTGTCTGATGCCCCAGCAGCCACCTCTTAAGGTAGGTGGGGAACAGCTTAACCTGCTGAACTTGGATTTTGCATAGCCACCTTTTAAGCCTGGGGAGGAATGGATATTCCTCCTGTACATATGTAGTCTTCTCTCTCTTGTTTGGTGAGCACTAAATAGGGACATGTCATCTTCTCTATCCACAGGAGTCTTTCTTGGAATGGGGAGTGGGGTGTAAGAGTGATCATACACAGTATACCCAGCACTTTTGTCACCAATATTCCTTCTCCAGGGTCTACTTGCTTTTCATGTCCCAACTGCCAAGCCACCAGGTCAGCAGGCAGAATCTCTGGGGACACCATCATTCAAACAACAGTTTGCTGCTGTGACTATTGATGTATTCCTGGGTTAGAAGGGGAATAACAGGGAGTTAGAACACAAAGGGACCTTAGGGATTCCTAAGGCCACCTCCTCATACTGTGTGAAGGAGGCCTTCTGACTCTGTCATTTGGGGGCAGAGTCCATTTGAACAGTATTTGTCCAAATGGCGGCATCACCATGCAAAGTCATTGTTCTGCAAAGTGTGCATCTCTGACGCCCATTCCCTGTATAGGAAGGTGAGTAGCCAGGTGATAAAGGAGCTTCGTTTTGTTCTGACAGGTGGACCTCACCTCTCCTCCATCTGCTGGTGCTAGTAGGTAATGCAGTATACCTGAGTCCACCATAAACTTGGTACTCAGTTCAAGACTAGCACCTGGAAGGGTCTGTCTCCCTCTCTCTAAAAGGGACCACCACCTGCCTACAATTAACAATCTCTCTAGGATTACCTGACTCTTCTAAAGATACCTGATCCACAACTGAAATCTCATTTCTTCCAATGCCAATGTTGCTTTTCCACACTGCATTTTTTAATAAGAACACCTCCAGTTACAGTTTGCAAAGCACCTTTGTTCCTGTTATCTCCATCTCCAGGGCATAGCATTACTGAGAAGGCATTTTACACTCTCTGTCCCTCTACCTTCTGCTCTCTCCATGTCTACTCTTCTGAAAACTGTTCCAAAAAAGTAGACAAAAAGAGAAAAAAGAAAGGAAGCAGGCCTGGATTCGGGGAGATTGGAGTTCTCAGTAGGATTACTCCCTGAGTGGCTCCCATTAATCAGAAAGCAAAGTCTGAGCTCTCGGGTGATGTCTTCGCTAGCGTCTCTGCTCTATTCCCACCCCCTAAATTCCAATCAGACTTCTCATGAATGAAAAGCCCTCCCCTGCTTGAATCACCAGGAATTCCTATTTGTCTTTCTTTGCTTCCCTAGCATATGGTGCCTCTATTAAAATAGTATTTCTTATCCAGCCTCTCAGAGGCATGTGCCTATGTCTCACTTTCCCTGCTAATTTTCTGTGCCGCTCACTGCACGTGCCAGGTGCAGCATCACTAATTCTCATGTCCTCATTCTTATTTGGCACATGTCAAAAGTGAAACTCAGAAAGCTTAACCAATTCTTCCAAGGTCACAAAACTTATAAGGGACTGGCATGCACAAAAGCAGGATGGAATAGTGGTAGACAGCGTGGATTCTGGAATCTCTGCACCTGAATGCAAATCCTACCTCTGAATTCAACAAGCCGTGTGACCATGGGGGATTTTTTTAACCTGTCTATACTTCTTGTCTTAATCCATTAAACGAATCTAATAATAGTGCCTCCCACATAAAGTTGTTGTAAAGATCAAATGAGTTAATGCACGTAAAAAGATTTTTGTTTTAATGTCTGGCATGTAAAGTTCACTCACGGAATTTTAGCTGCTTTGATCAGTCTTTTTCCCTGTTCATATCTAGTCATCAAGACAGCCTTTATCCCCTGATGCAGACTCCACAGGATCTGACCTTGTCCCCTCCCCCTCCCCTTCTACTAACACCCTGCTACTTATCTCTGGAACTCAAGGTAACCATTAGTAGGACCCATGTCTTCATCTTCTTGCAAGACTCCAAAGCGTTATCTTCTTGTAAGATCCCCATATCATCACACTCTTTCAAGACCCCCATATCTCACCTTCTTCTTACAAGACCTCCAAAGTGTCATTTTCTTTCCACACCACGTCTTACCCTTCTTCTATATACACTCTTTCACCTGGTACCTCTACCTAAAACCTGGCTCTTCCCCAGGAAATGGCTTTCTCAGCAGTCCTTTTGCAAAGGGTTTCTTTAGCCTCTAGATCCTCCTGGGACATATCTTTTTTTTTAATGTTCATTTATTGGTGCATTGTAATTATACATTTTGATATATGTCAGGGTATGAACATCATACATGCACACATTGCACATTTAGCCCTCCCTCCAATCCCACCCTATTCCCTCCCCTTCATGCTCCGGATAGTGATTGAGTCTTATAGGTTTGTGTATGTACATCATGTGCTATAGTGTGTTTCCCTCCACCCCCCTCCCAACTCCCTCTTTCCTGCTCCTCAGAGCTGCCTCCTCCCCTTCTCTATCCTCCCCCATAAACATACCTCACTTAGAATCTCAGTTCATCTGACAAAAACACCTACCGGCATCTCATCTTTGTCTTAATTATCTGATGCCCCTTTTACCTCGAAAAGCTTAGCTCCTGACTATCCATCTCACTGACACTATTCTCTTCCTTCTTCAGTGATTTAATATACGTATAGTTATGCCTAAATATCCTGACCTCCACTCCTCCATGGAGCTTTCTGTTTCCTGACTTGTCCAGGTCATGCTCATGGTCATACCTTTCATCTTGTCATTACCAAGAATTACTGTCTGTCCCAAGCACAGTCTCAAACATCTCACATTCTGACCACTTCATCCTGTATTTCAAGTCCTCTGCCTCAAGTAACCCCACTCCAGCATCCCTCTCCCTGGCCCCTGAGGTGCATTGATTCCACAACCTGCCCCCTATCTTTTATTTCCCAACTCCCACAGCTTAAATTCCATGTCAATCATTATGTTGTACCCTGGCCCTCACCCTCAGCACTCTCACCCACATTCTCTCGACCACCATGAACCTCGTTGCACTCAGTTCAATCACCATCTAGTTTTGTCCAACCGGATTGCACTTGCACAACTGAGCACGTTTACGAAAAGCCCACAGCCATGCCAGCTTATTTTAATTCCTGATCAATCCACTCAAGGAGGCCTGCAGTGCTGTCTGGCATTCATAACTAAGTACACTTCCACACTCACGCGGCTGCTCCGCTAGATGGCTATGTCATGCATTCTCATTCTTGATGTGGAATGTCTGCTCACAAATCCTCACTCTCAGCTGATGACCTTGTTTGTCTTTGATTGAGAAAAGTGAGCAACATGAAAAGAATATCCACACACTCCCACCGCCACATCTATCTGCCTTCCAGCATCCATACACATAGAGCTTCCTTCTTTCCTATTATTGAGCACCTGTGCTGCTACCTAAGGCCAGTCTTTCTGCTTGTCCATTAGACCCATCCCTCCTCATCTGTTCAAGGGCAATGCTCTAGCAATTTCCCCCCTTTTCTTTTGCAGCATCATTTTTCTCACTCTGCTGGATCTTTCCCATCAACATACAAACACATTGTGTTTTTCCCATTAGGAAACCCCTCTCACTCATGCTTTCTCCTCCAGCTACCCTCCATTTCTCTCTTTCCCAAGAGCAAAGTCCCCTGAAAAACTGCTCTGTCCCTAATGTTTCTAATGTATCTACTCACATTCTCTCTTGAAATTTTCTCCTGTGGTTTCCACTCCCACCTCTTCACCAGCACTGCTCATATGAAGGTCACCAATGTTGCCACACTGCCTAAGTCAATGTCAATTTTCAGTCCTCCTCCCCCTCCTCCTCCTCCCCCTTCTCCTCCTCCTCCTCCTCCTCCTCTTCCTCCTTCTTCTTTTTCTTCTTCTTCTTCTTCTTCTTCTTCTTCTTCTTCTCCTTCTCCTTCTCCTTCTCCTTCTCCTTCTCCTTCTCCTTCTCCTTCTCCTTCTCCTTCTTCTTCTTCTTCTTCTTCTTCTTCCCCCTCTTCCCCTTGGTACTGAGGACTGAACTCAGGGGTGTTCCACCTCCAAGCTACACCCTCAACCCTTTTAATTTTTTTCTCTTGAAACATGGTCTAAGTTGCTGAGGGTCTTGCTAAGTTGCCAAGGTTGGCCTTGAACCCATGATGCTCCTGATTCAGCCTCCCAAGTACTGGGATTACAGGCATGCACCACAGCACCTGGCTACATACTATATATTTTATTATTTGAGTGTTGTCTGTCTCTTGTAGAATGTGTGCTCCATGATTGAGCAGAGTTTGGTCTGCTATGGTTCCTACTATATCCCCAGTGCCCAGAATAGTGTCTGACATTTAATAGGTGCACAATAAGCTGTGGCTGAATAAATAACTGATAGTTATTATTATATGTCTGACAGCAATACATCCAGAATAGAGCCCTTGATTTTCACCACCTACACATGCGTGCGCACGCACACACACACACACGCACACCCCTATTTGATTGCCCAGTATTTCTCAATCAAAGCTAGAAACCTGAGATTTAACCTTGATTCCCTCCTCCCTACTGGCAACCTGACCTAACCTACCACAGGACTGACTTCTGCCTTCAACCAGGCTCCGACTCCAGCTCCTGAAGCCATCCTCCACCCTCTTCCCCCTCTGTGACACCCCTCCCGAGCAAAGTTCTCTCTGGCCTGCGGAAGCAGCTCCCTCTCCTCAGGCTGCAAACTCTACATTCACTCGGCTGTCATCACTCTGGCCTGTTCCCAGTCCCCAGGTGTTTCTCAAGTATCTGTCACATGAGCCAGACACCTTTCCTCAGATTTCTTCTCTGACTCTACCTGGTTGACTCTTCCTCCTTCGGGTTTCAGTTGAATCTCAGTTGACCACCCTGCGTAAAGCAGGTCCCAACCACCCACACCTTGCCTACCACTACTCCCATCACCAGTTTATTTCCCTTCAAGCAATTATGGTACTGCAATTACCTCATTTGTTTATGTGAATGATTCTTTTCTATGTCCCTATTGAAACTGTGACATCAAAGGCAGAGACTTAGCGTGGAATAAGTAAACAGAAGGCCTCCAAATGCATGGAGAGTTAGATGAAAGCTAGCTGAGAACCGCTGCAGTCTCTGAAGCCATCAGCTGTCCCGTATGCCCTCAGAGCAGCTGTGGCACAGAAGCAACGATGAGGACAAAGCAAGAGTTCCTAAAACATCTGGCCACCAAACCGGAGTGATTTTGCATAGTCTTCCTGTGTAGAAATTGCTCCTCTTCAGTCCCATGGGAGTGAGGAAAGCCTCCTCCACCAGACAGCGCCATCCCAGACACTATCATTTGAAAGGGCTTATGAAGCAAGAAATAACTCATCCCAAAATAACCCCTCCTTGGCTTCCAGCTGCTCTGAACAGCTGGATGCTTCTTCCTAGCCAGAGACTTCTGTTTTGATATTAATAACATAGGGAAAAACCAAAATCATTGAGATATGCTAAACAGGGTCATTGTTGCTAATTCTCTTTGGAGGATAAATGCCAGCAACCAGGCAGACTCTGCTTAGCATTGGTTTGGGTACCACCAAAGAATCATGAAGCGCCCACCCTTATGAAATTCATAAACTAGCTGTGCTGAGGGGGGAAAAGGCACACATTAGGCAATTAGCAAACAATATAATGGAACATAATTAAGCACTAAATAGTGTCATTCAGGTTCAGAGAGGATTGAGGGCTCCAGTAATTGAGAGAGGCCCCATGGAGGAATTTCAAGCTACATTTTGAAGGGTCTGGAAAGTTGAAGAAAAAGAGGCATCCAGAGGGGGAAATCTTCACAAAGTTCCAGAGGCAGTGATGGACCTGGGGTGAGACAACTAGCTGAGTAGAGTTCAGGAGTGGTAAGAGGGGAGCATGCAGAATCGAATGCCTGGGGTTGAATCTCCAAATTACCTACACAAAATTGCTTCACCTCTCTGAGCCTTTGTCTTCACCTGCCAAATAAAAAATGTTGCCCATAGTACCTCCCTACTTTGTTCACACAGCCCATGTGGGAGGACAGCATGGTGTGGTTATGGAGGGGTTTTGTGTATGGGACAGGGTGCTGCCCACACCCCCAGGGGCCCTGAGGACAGGGGGTGGGTGGGGACCTGCCTGTCCAAGGTTTGAAAGCCAGACTGAGACCTGGAAGCGCTGCCTTGGAGAACCAGTGAGGGCTTCTCAGCATGGATGTAATGGATGCCTGCTTTGTGGAAACACATTTGTTTTCTCACATTGAATACAAGATGGCTAGTTAAGCCAAGGCTACATGCTAGCAAGCAACAGCAGCTCCCTGCTCAGCAAGTGAAAGATTTTATAAAGGGCATCAAAGCATCTGGTGCTTTTTCAGGAAAGCTATGCTTCCCCCAAAGTTATGCCTCCCCTGCCCCATGGTTGTCTTACAGCCCTGTCTCTGGAAACAAGACTTTGGCAATTTTCTGTGGCAAGGCTTTGTCCTCTCATAAATACCGCCATCTGTATTTAGCATCTCAGAAACCCACCAGTTCCTTTGGTATTTTGCTAGCCCACAAGAAGGAGAACACACCCTTCCAGGAATGAGGCAATCTGCAGTCTGGAGCAGGTGGGGTTAACAGAGGATAGAGACAGCCAACAGGGAGCCCCGGAAATTTGCCAAACACCCCATCTCTCCCCCTTTTCTCAACGCGCATCTTGAGTCCCACAAAGACATTGCCTAAAGGTCAAATCTTATGTGACATTGGGATCCTTAATGCTTGTTTCTCAGTACCTCCCCCTGCCGTGGGTAACTCAGGTGAGGGTGCTGAACTTCAGGATACATGATTCTGAACTACCACTTACCAGCTACTTGTATGAGCTAGCCACTGCACCCCATCATTCAGTCTAAGTTGCCTCCTCTACCAAAGCAGAGACAAGTCCTTCGGTATATCTCAAATTTAATGTATTATCCAGGAGTGGTGGCGCACGCTTGTAATCCCAGTACTTGGGAGGCTGAGACCGGAGGATCCGGGTTCGCGGCCAGCCTCAGCTACTTAGTGAGGCCCTCCGCAACTTGGTGAGACCCTGTTTCAAAATAATGAATAAAAATTAGGGCTGGGGGTATAGCTCAGAGGTAGAATGTCCCTGGGTTCAATCCCCAGTACCGCAAAAAAAAAAAAATTAATGTATTAACTGAATCACCTGGGATGCCGGTGTGAGTACAGATTCCCCATCTTCCTGGAACTTCTCCCTGGGCCCATCTCAGGTGTGGGCTTGGTCATCTGTATGTTAACATGGACCTGGAAAAGCTCCAAAATCAGAAATCACCTGGTCTTTGGAGACTCCCTCCCATCCCAGTATCCTCGGACCCTCTGGCCAGTTTGATAGAGATGCCTATGCTGCATAAAGAAGGTAAGAACCCTGCTTCTGTTGCAGAGACCTCCGTTTGCCCTCTCCTACCCTGTTAACCAGGCAGAATTAACAGGTTCTGCCTGCATGGTCATGGATGTCTTTGGGTCCATGCCTTGTACTGCAGTTAGTTGCATGCTTGGCACTCTCTCCTGCAGTATATGAACTCTTCAAGGAGAGGGGATGTGTCTTATTCATGTTTTTACTACAGCACCTAGCACAATGCCTGACATGGAGTATACAAACAACTAAATTTTGTATGATGATGCCCTTGGTTTTCTGGCTTTGTATTCTTTCTATTCTTTCTACCTCTGCTTGTGACCAGTGACACTTGAATGAATTAGGATCAGAACTGGCAAGGCAGATGTCTGCATTTTCAAACTGGGCCATCTGTCCCAGGCCCAAGCCACCCTTGAATCACCAAGTACAGTGTGGGCATGAAAGGGTTAGCTGCCTTCCTCCCTCCCAACTCAACCTTGGTCCAGCATAAACCATCAGGTTGGGAGGGACTGAATGAACAGAGAAGCCATGATCTGGGGATTAGGGTTCAGCCCAGGGTTCTGAAGCCTGGCTTGGGTACGAAGCTGGGAGTCCAACAGAGAGCTGGGCTGCATCCCCTCAGCCACAGACTGTGCTCTGCAGCTTTGCTTGTCTCTCCCAGCTCAGCCCAGTGCTCTCCATCCCAGCCAGCACCCCTCCTAAGAGAAGAGTGTGTTTAAGATTCCCGGCACGGGTACAAGAGGCTATTCCAAGCATCTTGCTGCAGAGTGAACTAATCCTACCAGGTTAATTCTCCCTCTCAGTTCATTCCATCTTATTAGAGCTGGCAGGCACCCCGCGATGCTTCATTACCTGTGCCACTCGAAGGCAAGGCTCTCTTTTAATGAGCTAAGCAATGTGGGGAGCCCCCTGCTAAGCACCCCAGATGATGTATTTGTCCCAAAAAGGGGGAAACCCTGAATGGCCCAGCCTGTCCATTGGCAAAACTATTAAGAAAGGAATGGAAAGGGTTAAAGAGCCGATGGTGCCTCTGTGCCTGGTAAGGTTAGATGGGACAAAGGGCAGCTGAGGGAGGGGGCCCCCTTCCCCTCCTCGCCTGCCCCATCTCTCCCTTCTCACACACTTGACAGCTTATAAGAAATGTTTAGTCTATGCCAAAGGCCCTCAGGCTAGAAAGATCCCACCCTTTGCCCACTTAATCCAACTGCTGCCTCAATCATCACAGAGAAAGTGCCCTCTCCTCCAGAAGGCCTTTGCCACGACCCCAGGGAGAGGGGCAGAAGTGGAGTTCTGCACTGGGTCTGGGGAATGAGGCTGTAGGAGCCTGCACAGACCTGAACCACCAACGTACCTGGGGGTGGAGGTAGGTGAGGTGTGGTGGGAGGGGTGGAGGAGGAGGCCAATCCTGCCGTGGGGACCCTGCTGTCTGTCCTAAAGAGATCTCCCCCAATTAATCAAGTCCTCTCTTCCTCCTCCTCAGTGAGTGAGTGCTCCTGCCAGAAGATAAAATACTGTGGCAGCTAACGGAGGATGGCTGACTTGGCACAGGCGAACTGGGATGAAGCAGAGGATCCATCAGGAGGGCACAATTATGTCACCAGCATGCTATGCCTCTATTCCCAGAAACCTCGCACCAAGCACGCCCTCCCTCCTGGCGCTCGCTCGCTAGCCCGCTTTGCTTTGTTTGATCTGTGTTTCAGGCCCCTACCCTTGCTGGGTGGCATTTAATTTGTTACATTCCATGTGCTCTTTTTCATGAGCTGGTGTCTCTGCACATTTCCGTCTTTCACTACATTTCTCAGTTTCTGTTGTCCAAAGAGAGGAGGAAAGAAAGTGACTAGGGCGGGAGTGAATGCGTACAGTGGGGGTGGGGACAGCTCCCCAGATGAAAGGGCCTTTGCATTGCATTGCATGAAGGGAAAAAAAAAGCTCTCAGAGTGAGTGGAAGGGGGAAAATAGCTCACTGAATGCCCTATGGTTTCCAGCATAAAAGGGTCACAGATAGAACAGCCCCGGTGACGCTTGACTACTAGGGGAGCCTCAAATAACATTCCAGAAGAAACCAAAGTAAAAATTTTCCCGAAAAACGAAACCAAATGTGCTCTGGGCACCTGGCAGGAAATGGAAAGTAGTGATGAGATTCTAAGACCCTTTTGCCACATCCACTGGTCCCTCATCCTGCCACTCGTCACCCACCCCTATACCCAACCAACAAAGAATCCTCAATTTCTCTCTGCCCTTTGACTATAGATCCAGATGCCTGTATTAGTCAGCTTTACATCGACATAAAGAAATACCCGACATGCTGACATGAAGTAAAGAATTCATAAAATAGAGAGGTTTGTTTAGCTCAGGGCTTTGGAGGTTCTAGTCCAAGGTCAGGTAGGCCCACTACTTTGGGTCTCTGGCTATGGTGGCACATATGGCAAGGCGTTTATCAGCCAAACTGCTCACATCATGAGCCAGGAAGCAGAGACAGGAAGAGGCCTCTTGCAGGGCATGCCCCAGTGACCTCCCACACAGCCACACCTTTCAAAGGTCCCACCAGCTCCCAAGAGTGCGACCCTGGGAGCCAACCCTTGGACACATCAACCTTTGGGTAACATTTATCCAAATCATAGTAGTGCCTGACGAGCTTGCCAGAATGGAGCCCATTACTAGGCAAGTCATATAACTACTGGGTGCCTCTGTTTCCCTTCCTATAAAAGGGGAACTCTGATAGCTTCCCCACTTACATCAAGGGAATTGAAAGTCCCATGTTTAGATGCAAAAGTACTTTGAACTCTCTGACTATAGAGCTTTATTCCCACCAAAGGAGCTGAGTGGCTTGTGCTGCCTTTGGGAACACTGAGGATAAGGAGGTCCTTGGGATCCTGGGCTTTGGACTGTCACAGCTTTCTACAGAAAGGGAAACCCAGAAATCCCCCCCTCGATCCCATCACCCACCCAGGATTCTGTTCAGCCCCTTCAGCCTCCCAACCCCCTTGTCCTGCTACTGCCAGATCTTACCCTCTTCAGGCTCCTGACTTGCTACGGAAGACTCTTCCCACCCTTCTTTCACTCCCCCAGCCTCCCTCTCCAGGCATCCATGGTGAAGGGGTGATTAATGAGAAGGCCACATGGGCATTGCATTACGAGATTACATTCTACAAAGAGCAGCACCGGCAAGATTGAAGAAGCCTGCGTCAGCATCTGGGTCACACCTGGGCCACTGCAGGGTTTCTGCTGGCATGAGAAATGGCTCAGGCAGAAGGCAAGGAACAGTCCTCAGAGTTATGGAATCGCAGAAGGACTAAGCTAGACAGGGTGTCAGAGGCCATCAGGGGCATTTCCCTAGCTGACTCAACCCCACCACAACCTAGCAGACTAAGTGGTCATCTACACGGCTCATGGAACTCCTCCAATGTGGGACACCCCCTTTCACCATGAGGTGGTCTGCTCCAACACCTCAATTTGTTAGAACAGTCAGCTCAAGCTTGCCTCACTTTAACTGCTATCTCCACCGGCCTCCCTCCCTTACTGATTCATTCACAATCTCATTCATCAAATATGTGCAGGTTACCTCCTAGCACCAGGTATTGTCCACAGAGCTGAGGAGCTGCCCAGAGATCCTGGCCAGGAGGTGGAGAGGTCCCGGGTCAGAGCTGGGGCAAGTGTTGCGAGTAGTAGAGGAGATCATGCACATGTAGAGAGGCTGGGTCAAAGTAGAAGATAAAAGGGGTGCTAGGGACTAAATGTTTGTGTCCCTAAAATCCATATGTTGAAACCTAACCCCCAGTGGGATGGCATTAGGAGACATGTCAGACATATTGTGGTGAGAAAGACAGATCGAGATCGGTCCCTGTCCTTGCAGAATAAATACATGGTCAAGTACGTAGAGGCACACTGGCGAACAAGCAGTCACTGTCCAGTACTACGGTAGGAGAAGCTCAGGGATCTGTGGGGATATGCGGGAGAAATGCTGACTGAGGTTTGCATGGGGAGAGGTTCTAAGGGTGCAGGCAAGGAAAGGTGTTCTGATAAAAACAACAGCTAAGCTGAAAGCTGAGCTGAGAGTTAGCAAGTCGAATGGGAGCGAGGAGCAAGAATAGGTGGGAGGGTCTGGAACAGAGTTGGTCCAGGGGGACCGTAAGGAAGCTCAACAGAAGATGAACAAGGACTGAGCCAGCGTGTGGAGGACGGGGTGGGGACAAGGGGTGTGCTCTAGAGATTCCATGAGCCACTTAGCTTTTAGGATCACAATGGGTCCTAAACCCTTTCTTAGTCCATTCAGGCTATTATAACAAATTTCAGCCACACCCTGGAACAGGTGACTTAAAAACAGCAGAAACCCATTGCTCACAGTTCTGGAGGCTGCAAAGTCCACAGTCAAAGCATGGGCAGATTCGGGGGCTGGTGAGGGCCCTATTTCTGGTTCATGGATGGCCCCTTCTCACTATGTCTTCACGTGGTAGAAAGGGGAGAACTCTAGTCTCCTTAACCCTGCCCCTTTTTTTGTGGTACAGGGAATGGAACCCAGGGCATTCTATCTCTGAGCTACACCCCTAGCCCTTTTTATTTTTTGTTTTGAAACAGAGTCTCACTAGGTTGCTAAGATGCTGAGATGGGTCTCAAACCCGAGATCCTCCTGTCTCAGCCTCCCAAGTACTAGGATTACAGGCCTGCGCCACCATGCCCCATATCTTTTATGGTTTTTATTTTCATTTTATATTCTTATTGGCACACATTTATTATGCATCATAGTGAGGTTCAAAGTGATACGAAAATACATGCACACAGCACTTGGTCTGTTTCCTTACACTTTCCGCCCTGCTCCCCTCTCCTTCCCCATACATGTTAGTGAGACTGACAGCGATACCTTCTTATATGGACATACCATTATTTGCACTGTTTCCTTCCTCAATCTTCCTTTTCCCCTCCCCTCCCCCTTCCTCCAATTCCCTTCCACTATTCTACGGGTCTCTCTCCTTGTTTATCGGGAGTCCCTTTTGTTTCCCATTTTCTCTCTAGCTTCCACATAGGAGAGAAAACATATGGCCCTTGACTTTCTGAGACTGGCTGATCTCACTTAGTACAATATTCTCTAGTTCCACCCATTTTTCTACAAGTGACATGATTTTGTTCCTCTTTGTGGCTCTCCTCGGCTATTTATGAGAGCAGTACCCCATCTAGGCTCCACCTTTGTGACTAATCTCCTCCAAGATGCCCTGCCTAATGCCATCCCATTGAGGGTTAGATCTCAACATATGATTTTTAGGGGACACAAACATTCAGTCCCTAGCACCCTTTTTTCTTCTACCCTGACCCAGCCTCTCTACACACTCATGATCTCCCAACTCTCAGCACCTGCCCCAGCTGTGACCCAGGACCTCTCCCCCTCATGGTCAGATCCCCATCGCTATTCCTCTGTTCTTAGTGACTCCCTGGTGTCATTTGCTCTCATCTGTCACATTGTTGCTGCCAACGACAGGAAGACCCCCAGACACTCTCGCTTGGGCTGGCCTTGAGAGAAGGCTTCCCACCAGCCCTTCTCAAGCCCATTGTAAATGAGCCATAAGTTATCTTATGCCAGTCCTGGTTCTTCCACCCAGGGACACAGAAGTACTCTTCAGTCAGTGTTTCTGAAATACTTGAAAGCTGGTCTTAAGATGACAATCCCAGCCTCCTCTTCTCCATGTTAAGCCAGCCCTGACCTCCAGCTTTAAATCTCCCCTTCTACAGAATGACTACTAGATTGGATGAGATTTCAAAATACAACTATGATTTATATAAACAAAATGCTACATAGTCATAAAATGGAATATTATTTAGCCATGAAAAGAAAATGAAGCACTGACATACACTGCAACACCAATGAACCTTAAAAACATTATCCTGATTGAAAGAGACCAGACACAAAAGGGCACATACTCTCTGACTCTATTTATATGGAATATCCAGAAAAGGCTAATTCATAGAGACAGAGAGCACATCCATGGTTCCCAGGGACTGGGGCAGCAGGGAACGCAGAGTAGCTGCTAATGGTTATGGATTTCTGTTTGGGGTAATGAAAAAGTTCTGGAACCAGATTGTGGTGATGGTTGCATACCATTACAAATACACATAATGCCACTGACCTGTAGACTTTAATATGGTGAAAACAGTGAACTATATGTTACATGTATTTTACCACAATAAGAAAATATCCTCCCGTTTGTTTAGTTCTCTACCTTATAAGGCATTCCATATAATATGCATCATATCACTTAATCCCCCCCTTCCTGTTTTATGGACTGGGGCTGAGGCTCGGCCTGGCCTGGAGTCACGAGCTGACCCTGGCCTCAGGCTCTGGCCGGCTGCTCCAGAGTCCTTGTTCCCAAGCAGAAGAGCAGATCTACTGGCCCGATGATCACGGGCATGGAACTAACATGGATTGACAGCCTGGTGTGCTGGCAGGGAATCTCACCCACTTTGAGGCTTAGAATGTGCAAGGGACTTGAGCACACAGCTGGAGGCTCAGGGATTTGAACCCAGGTCAATCACATGGAAATTGACCCACCTCATTCTCTGGGGCTTGAATTCAGGGTCTTTGGGTAAAAGGCAAGGAGGGGGAAGCTAGGGTGGGTTACAGACAAGTTTGTACTCTCTGACCTCAGCAGCTGGGCATGGAGCTAAAGGTATGGGGCAGGTGTGGGAAAGGGAGAAGAGCGTTCACCCCCCACCTGCTAGCCACCCTACCAGGTACATCACAAGCACTTGCAGGCATGAAGGCCCACAACGGAGAGCAGGCCTTGGGACAGCACTTCTGTCAGGATCACCCATTAACACCGGAGGCCTGTCTGCTCTCCTCCTGAGTGGCGATTGTCTTCAGTGAAGTGATCATCCTGTAACTGTGCCCTGGCCTTAATCTAAGGACATCTGTCTCCTGCCACAAGTCCCATCTCACAGACAGGGAAATAGCCACAGAGGGGTCATAAGATACCCAAGGCTACCTGTAATAATGACAGGACAGGTATTTAGACCTAAGGTGATCTGACAACACTGCATGCAAGTTTCTTGCTGACATTGGCCTTGAAAATCAGTGTTTAGCCAGGTTAATTTTTTTTTTTTTTTTGCGGGACTGGGGATTGAACTCAGGGGCATTCTACCTCCGAGCTACATCCCCAGCCCTATTTTTTATTCCTTATTTTGAAACAGGGTCTCACTAAGTTGAGGAGGGTATCAATAAGTAGCTGAGGCTGGCCGTGAACCTCCAATCCTCCTGTCTCAGCCTCCCAAGTACTGGGATTACAAGCTTGTGCCACCACGCCCGACTCAGCCAGGCTTTTTCCCCAAGGACCAAAATGCAAAGAAAGAGCTGTGCAGAATCCCACGTGGCACTTTGACCCTCTGGGTGTGGTGGAGTCAGGAATGGTCCATCAACAACAAGCTTGCCACCTCTGAGTCCCTGGCTCCCTGGGCCTAAAAAACAGCTTATGAAGGAACCCACCCCACAGGAACTACTTGTCTCTTTCTAATTATTCCAGATTCAAAGACCATGTTCTTTGAAAACTGAAAGCTGTGGTCCAAAGCCCACATTGCAGATTCTGATAGATAATTCAAAGCATCATTGTCCAGATGATTTTGACCCAGTTGGGCATCCCTGAGAGAGCACAGACGTCTATTTCGGGACATCTTCCTTAGCCGCTCCTTGACGACAGCATTGCCCTGAATAGGGCAGAATATCCTTCTATCTAGACACACTGAGCAAGGCTTCTAGCCAGTCTGTACCTCCCTTTTCCCACCTGAAGCACAGAAGAGAAGAACCAGACTCACTGATGAAACTCCTGCTCTGCTGCCCTGAGCTTCTCAGAGCCAGTGCCCTCATACACGCAACGGAGAAATAACCCGTGCATACTTTGTTCCTTTTGTGTCTGCCCAGCAGCCACCCTTCCTTATCCGAGAAACATTATCTTTGCCTTCCTTTGGGTCTCATGGCCCATTCCTTCCAGGAGTCACAGGGCTGGTCCTGTACCCCAGGTCCCTCCAAGCCACACATTTCATCCCGCTGGCCACTCTGATCAGTTTAGGCACAGCCACATGCCCAAAACTCGACTCCAGGACGTTTGTTAGAAATGCTGATCATTTACAGAAAGAATAACATTAGCCTGGGTCTGTCTGGGGCCACCCTGAGGAAAGAACATGTCTGGAGTGAAGCCAGCCAAGAGGAAGGCAGAGCCAAGGTAGGAAGGGAAGCGGAGGGGAGAGAGGCAGAGGCCCAGTGGCATTGTGTGAGTCCCCGGGACCCGCTGTGCTTGAAACCAGCCCTAACTCCTTCACTTGCTGTTGACATGAACAAGTTGAATTGATGTTTTTTTGGACACTAAAACTGTAACGAAGCCTACATAATAGGCTTTCCAGGAGGCTTGGTTGAGATAATATAAGCAACACGCTTAACCCAGTGCCTGGCACATAGTAAGCCCTCAATAAATACTGATAGCTATTATGGGAAGCAAATGAGATGATGGATGTAAAAACATTCAGCAGAAAGGCATAAAATGTTATATAAAAGTAAGGTGCCTATTATATGCTTTCCTGTTCTCCAATGATCTATACCTCACATTGTGGCTTTATTGCCCACTCTCTCCTTCACTAAATATTTCATGTGCCCAATTAGACTGTGAGAACCTCGTGTCAGGGGCCGCGGTTTATATTCTGTTTTAGCCATCGTGGAACATAAGTTGGTTGTCAAGCACACCATAGCATAGCAGGATGGTTCAGATCAGAGGCTGTAGGACCTGAGCACCTGGCTTCAGATACTGTCTCCGCCTCTTGCTACCAGGATAAACACAGGGAGAGGAATTCACTCCTTCAGGCCCCAGTTTTCTCCTATAAAAAGTGGGGCTACTGCTGGTAAATACCTCATTTAATTCTTTTTGAGGATTAGTCAATTTAATTCATTAAATAAATCAGTCACAGTTATTATTAAAATAGTTGTAAAGCATGTATTACAGCACTTGGCACACAGTCATCCCTGTGAAAGCATTCGATAAGTAAACACCTCTCAATTATCTTAATTTCAAAGCATATACTGAATATTTGAGTGATATACATTCCTTTCCTTAATATTGTGAGGGAGAAGCTGAGCCCTGCCTTAAAAATGATAGCAGCTATCATTTGCAAAGGCCATGCTACCTTCCTTCACCTGTATAATCCTCCTGTTCTATTTATGCACTTCAAAGCTGGAAGGAACAAAAAAGAGGTCTAACTTTGCAGACGAGAAAAGAAAAATCCAGAAAGGCTACATGATTTATCCAAGGTACACAGCTTGTGAGAAACAATGTGTGGGAGAATCCAGGCCCTCTGACTCCAGACTCATCATGCCCTCCCCACCATACCACACTGCCTAAGGAGATGATCCACAAGCATATGGCCAAAACGTATAAACACAAACAACTGCAGCTGCACAGATTCCTCCCTTCCTTTAACAAATATTTATTTAGCGCTGAAATATGTACAACTGCCAAGGAATTAGGGAAATGGACTAGAATAAAGCAGAACCACTCCCCACCCTGTTGTTCTTGGGAAACCGGTGGTATAGTTACCTTTATTCTTTCATTTGGCAAATACCGAACCATTTATGATTTGCCAAATACTAGAGATAGATACAGTGTCAACAGAGCTTACAATATCATGGGTTTAAGCATGTAAGTGTTCAATATTGAGCCAAGGAATGAATCACTGAAAATATCAAGAATCAATGGATGGATGGATGCATGCATGCATACATGCATGGAGGATGGATGATTAGAAGAGTGATAGATGATTGGATGTATGTGTTGATGGATGGGAGGATGGATAGATGGAAGGATGGATGATTGAATGTATGTATGTATATATGTATGTGTGTACAATGGATGAAAAGATGATTGGAAGAATGGGTAGATGGAGATTGGATGGATGGATGGATGGATGGATGGATGGATGGATTTTTCCAGGGACACACACATCTTTGAGTTATGTTCACAGAAGATTTTACAATTGTCTTCCCTTGACTTTTTCCCCAAAGGACTTGATATATAATGTGAAAGACTAAATATGGTGATTTAGGAGATGGAAGGAACATAGGAGATCAGAAAACCCAATTCCCTAACTTTATAGATGATAAAAGTGGTACTCAGAGAGATAGGGGTCATCTATGAGTGTTTGATTCTATGACCTTCCTTGCATAGCCGTTCAGCAACATAGATTCCTATCACTTGAATGGAATCACTTCCTAGAGAAGTCTCATCCAAGAGCCCCTCCTTGACCAGAGAAGTCATGCTTCAATAGAGCTCCCTTGGAATGTGCTTAGCCAGAAGAGTTGATCAGGCCTTTGTCCCATCAGGAGATGGTAAATTCTGGATAAGAAGTCAAAGATCATCAGATGGGTCCTGGAGCACCAATTTATAAAGCTGCTAATAAAGTCCATCTGCTTATGACAGGAGTCTGCCTCTGCTTGTGATTACTGCTCCATAATGGTTCTTCAGGGGAAACATCTGCTGTTCCTATCCTGTTGTGTACTGTCATCTCCCATTTGTCTCACCCCTAATGCCTATCTACTCATGACTGGGCTGGTCTGCTGTGGGTGGGGAAGGCATGACAGGATTTCTGGTCACCTCCTTCTTTGCAGTTGCCTCTATCCCTTTGTCCCTTTGTCCTTTCCCTCTCTGGCCCAGGGGTATTCTCCGTTGCTTCTTGCCCTTTTAGAATCTTGGTTCAGAACACATCTATTCAAACCCAAAAGTACTGGACTTTCTCTCCTAATTCATTGACTATATTGCAACTTCAATACTTTTGGCTCCTGTGTCAAGGGTTGCCATCAAAACACATCCTTACGCTTTTGGGAATTATATTAGTCTTCTTGGTTTTCAATTAGATAGTATCATGACCAAACAAATCCCAAACTGAGACTTATTAATGGTGGTCATTACGAGAATTTATCAGACAAGAGGCAAAATATATATTCCTTGAAATTTTGTTGCAAACTACCAAGGCTAGTGTAGAATTCCTGATGTATTTTAACTGCCAGAAGGCAGTGAAATTCCTCATGCTTCCCTGTGGAAGCAAAACATCAATGACACAGGTTAAGAAATGCAAACCGAGCCACCTGCTGTGCTCTTCAAATATTTCTAACGATTTTTCTGATGCTTTGAACTGATTTAACCCAAAGTGTATTTGGCCCCTAAACAGTTATTCCTTTGATTTTTAAACTGGGGTGTAATTTAATTCACAGAGTCCCAACTCTCCACTACTTCTCAGTACAAGGCTAGAAGCAAAAAGCTTCAGAGTCCAGAGGAACCACTTTCATTAGGACAAAAATTTATAGTTTATTTCTTTCCAAAGAACATGGCCAAGTCAGGAAAGAAAATGGTCAAGGCTTCAAAACCACAGTGATAGGAATTAGGTAGAACCTGAAGAAACCAAGTATGGTTCGTGGAGGGATTTAACTACCAAACAGAAATATGTTCTATTCTAGACCCCTGTTCCTGCCCTTCTTCCTCATGTTTTTGTTCCTCAACAGCAGAAGGGCAACCAGGATGCAGGAAGATAAGAAAGACTGGGGATCTTTAGGAAAAACGATTAAAATATTACCCTATCCTTCTGAACCTGTCTTTATCTCTGAACCAGAAGATATTCTACCATAGCCAGTTCAAGGTATACTAGATCTCATGAGGCAGTGCACTAAAATAACCACGTGTGCACGGGAAGGTGGGCAGAGGTCAGAGAAATCACACTTGAAATGATTGGAAGCAAATATTTGAAAAGGAAGGGTATACAAACCTGAATTTGTAATGTCCAGCATCTGCTGTGATCTCCATCCTTCTGCCTCCATTTATTTATATTGAAAGGCCACCCTATTTGTTCTCAATGCAAGAGTTTCCCTATAACCACATTCAGAATCATTTGCAGAGCCTGTGTCCTTAAATGTTCACAGTATTTTTATCAAACATTAGGAAAGCCCTTGGTAATTTGCAGCAATTTAGTATGCTTGCTTTGCTTTTAGAAAATCCACAGCAATTCGATAAACACCCAGTCACTGTGGCTGTTAACACACACACACACACACACACACACACACAATATCTCTACAGCTGCCTGCCAGCTGTCACTCCAGGAAAGGGAGCCATCATACTCTTTCCATATCCTCCCCATCTCTGCGACCCTCACTCCATTCTCTCTCCCATTCAATGTGAACGTCACCCCCCAAAAGCCACATCCTCTCACACACAGCTTCCATTCTGCCCTTCTCCAGGGAATTGGGAGACAATGGGCACAGAGATGAGTGGCCCATTTGGCTGTTAGGTGCCATCTGTTGCATTTCCAGGGTTGAGCAAGACCCAAGAAGAAGGATCCACCTCTCCATCTG
>PVJS01035345.1:0-21069 GCA_004027185.1 Glis glis | reverse complement strand
GTGGTATGAGAGTGTAGCATCTGTGCGTGTATGTGGTATACCGCGTGTGTGCGTGCGTGGTATGAGAGTGTAGCATCTGTGCGTGTATGTGGTATACCGCGTGTGTGCGTGCGTGGTATGAGAGTGTAGCATCTGTGCATGTATGTGGTATACCGCGTGTGTGCGTGTGTGGTATGAGAGTGTAGCATCTGTGCGTGTATGTGGTGTACAGCGAGTGTGCATGTGTGGTATGAGTGTGTGGTGTGTGAATGTGCTATAGGGCCTGTGCATCTATGTAGGGTGTAGGTGTGGCATGTGGTATGCGGCACGTGTGTATATTTGCTGTGTGGTGCGTATATGGCATGTGTATATATGTGGTGAGTGTGGCACATGCATATGGTATGTGTATATGAGTGGTCTGTCACGTATGTGTGTGCGCTATGCACATGTGGTATGTGTGTACCTATGGTGTGTATATGTGGTGGTATTTGTGTGTGCTGTGTCCAGTGGTCAGATGCTATGACATATGTGTGGTATAGACGGGTGCATATTGGGGTATGTATATGTCATGTATATACATGTGCAATATGTGGATGCTCTGTGAATGTGATACGCAGTGTGTGTGTATATGTGCTGTGTGTGGTAGGCAGGGTGAGTGTGTGGCCTGTATCTGTGTGTGCACGCAGCATGTGGCATGTGTGTATATGTGGTATACATGTTTGGTATGTGCGTGTGTGGGCATGTGTGCTGTGTGTGGTATTTGTGTATGTTGTGTTCAATTATAGGCACTACATGGATATGTGGTTGTATGTGTGGCGTGCATGTGGTTTGTAGCATGTGTGTATATGTGGTGTGTGCATGTGGTACATATCATGCATATATGTGGTATAGTATGTATATGTGCTATGTGTATATGTAGTAAGTGTTGTGTATGTGTGGTGTGTGTGTGGCATGTGCTTGTCTGTGGTACAGATGGTATCTGTATGTGTGTTATATCCAGTGCTCAGGCACTACAGTATATATTTGGTTGGTGTGTGTGGATGTATGTGTGTGGTGTGTGCATGTGGTATATATCATGTGTATATGTGGTGTAGCATGTATATGTGATATATGTACACGTAGTATGTGTTGTGTATATGTGTGTGTGTGGCATGTGCTTGTCTACAGTACAGGTGGTATCTGTGTGTGCTGTATCCAGTGGTCAGGCACTATAGTATATAGATGGTTGGTGCCGGGTGTGGTGGCGCACGCTTGTAATCCCAGTACTTTGGGAGGCGGAGATCGGAGGATCCAGGTTCGCAGCCAGCCTCAGCTCTCTCTCTCTCTCTCTCTCTACTTAATGAGGCCCTCCGCATCTTCGTGAGACCTGGTTTCAAAATAAAAAGTATAAAAAATAGGGCCAGTGGTGTAGCGCAGAGGTAGAACGCCCCTGGGTTCAATCCCCGGTACCGCAAAAAAAAAAAAAGATACATGTGGTTGGTGTGTGTGGTTGCATGTGTGTGGTGTGTGCATGTGGTTTGGGCATGTGTGTACGTAGCATGTGTGTATATGTGATAATGGGAGTGTGTTGGTGTGTCCGTCTGTGGTGTGTATATGTGGTCCATGTGTACATGCAGTATGTGTGTGATCTGTGTGTGGTGTGCATGTAGCATGCATACGTGGTGTGCCTGTGTGAGACATGTGGTGTGTGTGTATGTAGCATGTGTGGTCTTTGTGGGTTGCATGTCCAGTACACGGGCGCTACAGTGTAGTGGCTCCCCGACAGGGGCAGGTCCAGGGCAGATGGAGTCCAGGTGCAAGGAGGACCTGGTCAGTGTGGACTGAGACCTGCCGTACACGCTACACTGCATTACACTGTGTGTCCGAACGCTCCCATCACAGCACACCCATATACGTCGACACACTGCCCGAGGACTAGCTTGTATTTAAATAGGGAGACGAAGGATCGGCTTCCCCTTCCCCGGCCTGGCACACGGTCACGCTCATTCACCACCCTCTAAGCAGCTGTTTTTAAACTAAATTCACAATATATGTTCATATGCTTTATACGTTTAGGTAGATGATACACAATGCATAAGTACCTGTGAGTATTTAATTAAGTATCATCATACATGTGTACATACATGCAAACACACGCATATAAAAATGAACCACTACAGACCACACACCCTTCCGTTCCTCCCCAGGCCTGTGGCCCCTCGGTTGAGCTATGCAGCCATTCCAGCAGGACCAGGGACGTGGCCTCCTGCACCCCTCACCTCTCCTGGTGACCCTCTGTGGTGCTGTCCACCGGCAATGGGCAGAGGTCAGTCCTGTCCATGCCCCTGAGAAAGGGGCCGACATCCTCTCTGCATGGCTTTCAACCCCTAGTTCAAGGTGAAGCAAGAAGGGAGAATAATGAGTTTCCAGGCACTGGCAGGAAGATGGGCCGGGTCCAGGCCCTCCTGACGGCAGCATGCTCAGACACCCCGGCAGGGCCTGGCCCCTCCCGAGAGCCAATGTCGCCCTGCCCTGTGCCAGGCGGCTGGGAAATCCAGGCTCCTGCCTCCCGCCAGCCCAGGATGAGCCGGCGTGTCTAGAAGTCACCTCCATTACCAATCCCTTTACGTTTTAACTTTTACAGTTGTCAGACACTCAGCCGATGAGAATCCCATTACTGTGAGTGTGGGTTTTATTTAGATTCTGTGTCACACAGAAGCGATAGTAAATGATGATAAAGGAGCCGGTTATTTTTAATGCCTTTCCAATTCCACCCCTCCCTGGCAGCCATTCACTCTTACCTGGCCTCTCAAATAAAATCTGCAGATGGGTTGGGGGAGAGGCAGGTTGACTAGCAGCCGCCATGTGACCGTGCTCTGGTATGCAGGTGCCCTGTCTGTCCCTTGGACTCCTCACAGATCCTCTGCCCCCTGTGAACAATGTTTGCAGGCAGCAGCTGCAGAGCCCAGGGGCCTCTGACAAAGCCCAGGGCCTCCCCATGCAGCCGGAGACTCGGGGAGATCAGCAGCCGGACCCAGAGTCCTACAAGCCAGGGTGGGAGGAGAGGTTAGGAGAACCCAAGGCTGCTGAAGGTCTCTCTTTAAGGAAACACTCAGGCCTCAAGCTGTTCTCCCCCGTCACTGTTATCACAGGCTCTAAGAAGGAGCCAGGCGCAGCCTCAGGCCTCCACCAGGAATAGATTCACTGCTCTGAGCAGCCTCAAAAGGGTCTACTGTGCCCTCACCCAACCCAGAATGGGCCTTGCACAGCCCCCGCCCACTGCCCGGCCTGTCTCTAGGACACACGCACACGTATATAATGGGAATAATTTTTTTTTCTTTAGCATTGAGTGAATACTGTTTATGGACTTTGAGGGTCAAGAACTGTGCTGTCTCCTAAGTCCTTTGTCCATGTTTTAGAAATAAGCTGATGGATGTATCAGATCCGAGCGCCCTGCCTTGGCTGCTACTCTCAGAAGGACTGGATGAGTCTATGATCACCGCACTGAGCCACACCATTAACGCAACACTGTCACCTGCCCCTTTGGACCTGACCGGCCACACAGGTTCACAGAATGACACTTCACTCTCAAAGTAACAAGCTATGTAAACAAATGGAAGTCGAATCCTGTTGACTCACTCAACAGCCTACCCCTGAAGCAGCTGCTGAAGACGGGCTCGCAGAGACGACACGGAAAGCACACGGGAATTAAGGCGCAGGGACATTGTTCCGGCGGCAGGATGCGGACGCTAATCTCCCCCACAAGCTCACAGTGCTAACCTGCAAAAGAGGCTTTTGAATAGCAAGCTTGGCCCGTGGAACACACTCCCCGCCATCCAAAGGACTGACAGAGTTAAACTCAAATCCACAGCTAAAGGGAAAGCACTGCGCTGTCCCCGCCACAGGGGAGGGACTGGAAATTGAGCCTAGCCCTCAGGTTCCCTTGGGTCCCAAAGGCTAGAAACCTCGGGGCACCATGGCTGCCTGGCCTTCAGGTCCGCCTGCTCTTTAAGTACTATTCTGTTTACGTTGAGTGTCTGCCCCAAAGCCAACAGGCTGTGCAGCGATGCCCTGGTCCAAGCAACGCAAAGACTTCGAGAAAAATATTTTAAAGTCGTTGGAAGAGGGAAGTGGAAATTTTTTCAATTCCAGCTGTTGTCTCAACTCCGTGCTGCGAAACCACACATGATGACGGAGATGAGGAATGGGCTCCCTCTTCCCCTCCTCCTCTCCACGCCACGTGCCCTCCATTCCCTAATGGGGAGCAAGATCTTAAATCAGGTCCTTAAGACGCCCACCCTGGCCCCCCAGCTCAGAAACACCCAACATCTGCACAGTCCGTCCAGAAGTGAAGGACAGCTGTCCTCCTCAGAGGAGGGTCCTGGTGTACCAAGGACCAGAGAGCAGGACAAAGTGCTGTCCAGCCCCTCTGTCACCCAACACTGCAGCTACACTTCCCCCCGGGGCCCTCTGGCCGCCTGGGCAGCCCAGCACAGTGGGCAGGACCTATTCTTGCAGACTGGACAGGTCAGTCTCCCGGTCAGGACCACAGCTTACCTCTCTCCGGGTTCATGGCCCTACCTTCATGAACACTACAGGACAGACCTTCCAGAGGGACATAGATTAGCCATGGGGCAGCCTGTATGACCACACAAAAGGGGAAGTGTGGACAAACGGCTCCCTGGGTCCCCCATTCTTTACCCCTGAAAACCCAGATTCATGGAAATGGCCACTGAAACAGCTTTTAGGCAACAAGTCACAATCGTCCCCGCTGCCATCGTCCCTGCTGCCAGCTCCTTCTGTCCTGCTGGACTTCAGTCTGCAGCCTGGCCGCCAGGAAGGGCCCTGCTTCTCCCTGGAAACACCCTCCCAACCTCTCCCCGCCAGACCCAAGGCCTGCCCTGGGCTTCTGACCCCAAGAGGCTGAAAGGACATGTCAGCAGGACGGTGACGAGGGCCTCTCCCTGGCCTCTGAGACACAGGGACCGCGCAAAGGGCGCTGGGACTTGGTGGAATCGAGGCAAGGGGCGCTGGTGGATAACAGCACTGGTCAGGCCCAAGAATCTGTGTAAACGCTTAGATATTTCCTGACTTCTGTCTTAAAGACATCTGTGCCCTCCAAGGGTCCACATTCAGCCTCCCCCTGCTATACTGCTTTTCACACCCTGACACACGGTGCCCAGGCCTGCAGCTCCTGCACGGGCTGTCCCAGGAGCAACGCAACAAACACACTTCATGAACACCGCCAGCACTGCACGCTGCCACTGTGACTCACACCCAGCCACCCACAGATGGGCACTTTTGAACAGAAGACGGGGTCCTAAAGCAGGGTCCCTGGAGGTCTCCGGGACCCGTCCATTCCCACAGGGTGAGGCAGAGAGAACCACGGGACTACCAGAGTACAAAGTGGCCAGGGCCTTGCTGTGTTTCTAAGTCAATGTCTGTCACAGAGTATCATGGCACAGGCGGGCACGTTCGACCTCAGAGCAGTGCTGATATTTTAACATGCATGCTCTTCCCCAAAACCAACGCCCCAGAGAGCAGAGCAGGAGGAAGGGTAGGCAACCTGTGCCCGGGCATGGTGCTCAGGTACAAGGCCCCATCACCAGGTACCTGGGACCTACCGTTTGCTAGACCCCACAGTCACCTGTCAGAGGACACCAGCAGAGGACAGCCCTCTGGGGACATCCTGGAGGGAACGAGTTCTTAGCAGGAGGGACAGCGACACAGGTTGAAGTGTGCCACCGCTTCTTGGCAGGACCACCCACTCCTGAAGTAGGTCATGAAGCGGGCAAGAGGACTGGCCTCCAGCTCCAGGAGGGGCCTTGGGCAAGCCCAGCCTGCAGCCAACTCCAAATAGCCTCCTCAGCCCGCTCTGTCCGCTGCTCACTGGCTGCACGGAGGGACCCAGAATCAAGGGAGGGAAGTGCAGAGCAGGTGGAGGGGGGTCGCAGGGCCCCCGTGGCTCCCACACCTACCTGCTTCCCGGCATCCAGCCTCGCCTCGGCAGCTCATTAATTAGGCAAGGAAACAGCTGAATGTTGTGAGCCCTTCCCTTTGTGGAAATCCAGAGCTAATGAGAAAGAAGTATGCTGTGTGGCCACAGCAGCTCCTCCAGGGCTCAGCGCTCCCTGAGGACCAAGGGCAGCACCAGGCAGTGCCCACCACCGGTGGACAGGGCCTGGCAACCACAGGCAGTAAGCGCCTGGGTTCTTCCCCTCCCAATGGGGAGGAGTCCACAAAAGGAGCCTGGTCCCAGAGCCAAGAAGTTTCCAGGAGGGTGCCCGGGATGCCCACCAATCCTACTGCCAAGTGCCCCCCACACCGACCGCAGGGGGCAGAGCTCCCCAGTCCAAGTACCCCTCCGGCCTCAGGAGTCCAACCCTCACCTATATGCCTCAACAGAGTCCCAAGAACTGGGACCAGAGAGCCCTGCAGTCTAGAGGGACCAAGAGCGCACTGGGACCACAACTTGGTGCCGGGCCTGGGCAACCAGGATGCGAAGATCCCCGCTGGCTCCCCTAGAGCCCGCGGGTCCCTGACCCCACCTGGAAAGTTGTTTGGGTGCAGGAGCAAAGACCTGGCCCCTGACACCCATGGGTCCCCAGCCCTGCGCCCACCGGGCCCAGGCGGGCTCCGGCCCGCCTCAGCCCGCCCCGCCAGCGTGGAGCGCTGGTGCCATCTAACGAGGGCCAGAGGTGAGCGTGCAGGCGCCGCTGCCACCGAGGAATGCGGAGCAGGGGACGGGAACAGCCGCCCTGGCTTGGGCCAGGGCTCGGGGCAGCGGCAGGCACCGAGGCCGCAGCGCGCCGGGACCCAGCGCCTCATTCCATCTTGGGGATTCTCGCCCGAGAACCCCGATGCGCGCGGACCAGCGGGTCCCGCGCCCGGGCCAGGGCCGGGAAGGCTCGCGCCGCCGGCCGCTCTGGACCCGCAGTGGCGCTCGCTGAGCCTCGGCGGAACGTGCTGGAAGCAGGGTCGGTCACCGGGGCCTCCTCGGCGAGCCGCTCGGAGCGCGGAGGACTGCGCCCGCGGAACGATGCGCGCCCCGGGGGGGGGGGACAATTACCTTCTTTCAGGAACTGCGCGTGGATGATCAGGACGAGGAAGCAGCAAAGCGCGGCCCCTGCGAGTGCCCAGAGCGCCTTCAGGAGCTGCATCGCGGAGTGCCAACTCGGCCGACGCCCCCGGAGTCGCGCAGCAGCGAAGGTCCAAGCGCCGCATCAGCGCCCCGCCAGGTGCAGCCGCCGCGGCCGCCCGCTCGCGCGCCCCATCCGCCGCCAACGCCGCGCTCCGCCGCGACTGGAGGCGCCACTCCGGGAGGCGATCTGGGTCTTTTTGGGCAGGGGGAGGGGAGCGGGCGCGGGGGAGGGCGCGGGGAGGGGGCGGGCGGGGGCGGGGAGGTTAGCAGAAAGTCTCGGGCCGCGGCGGCCGCCGCTCCGGCCACTCGGCCACCATCGCGGGCCGCGGGGCGCCGGGGGCCGGCCGCCGCGACCCCATGAATCAGCCCCGCCGCCGCCCCCGGAGCCGCGCCGCCAGCAGGGCCGGACGGCGGGCCGCGGATTGCGCAACGGCCGGCGGCGGGGGGGTCCGGCCCGGGCCTCCGCCTGTCGCCCCCGCCCGCCGCTCGCGTCCCTGCCTTCTCCGCCTTCCTCTCCTCCTCCTCCTCCTCCTCCTCCTCGGCCGCCGCCGCCGCCGCCGCCCGCGCTCGCTCCGGCCCGGGGCTCAGGGGGCCGCCGCGCCGCCGCCACCACCACCGCCGCGGCGGGCCAGGCTCAGGGCCGGGGCTGCGCGCCGGGCGCGGGACCGCCGCACCATCGCCGCCGCCGGGGCCCGTGCGGCCCGGCCGAGCCCGCCGCGATCGAACTTGCGCGGCCCGGGGCTGCCGCGGCGGTCCCCCCACCCCGGACCGAACCGGCCTCCGCGCCCCCGGAGTCCGCGCCTCCGCCGCTGCAGCCGGGACGAGGTCCGCGGAGGGAGGCCCCGCGCTGGCGGGCGCTGCCGGTGGCGGGGCCGGGGGTGACCGCGCCGACAGGTGGGGCCGCGCCGCTGCGCGCCTCTCCGCCCGCGGGACGCCGCTGCTCCGGCCCGGTGGCGCGCGCCCGCCCGCCGCTCGGCTCGGCTCGGCTCGGCGCCGGCCCCTTTTGGGGAGGCGGCGGGAGGGGAGGGGGCGCGCGGCGCAGGCAGGTCTCCGCCAGCACCGGCGGCAGGGCCGCGCTGCTGCCTCGGACTCCGGCCCGAGCCCCGCCGCCGTCTGCGTTCCGCCCGGCCCTCGGAGCTGCCGATGCGCACTGGGCCGCGGAGGGGACCCCGGGGACCCCAGCCGCCCTGCAGCGCCCCCGCCTGGCGCGCCAGCGGGTCAGGTGGGGCCGGTCCAGCCGAAAACTGCGGGTCGGGCTCCACCTAGGTGCACAGGAGCTTCACTGCAGAGCCGGCCGCGGAGGGAGCCTGGAGCGGAGGATGCGGGGCCTGAAGTGGCGCCCAGCCCCCCTCACACCCCACACGGAATGGGCTGGGCGGCGGGGGTACTGGGCTGAGGCTCGGGCACTGCCTGGGGCTGACCGGCCCGGCCGGCGGCTGGACAGGCTCAGAGCAGGCTGCTCTTGGAGATGGTTCTGCGAGTTCCCAAAAGGGCACATCTGCCTGGACACACACACACACACACACACACACACACACACACACACACACCACATCGCGGGCCCTACTGTGTGCCAGCCAACACACAGCTGCCCGACACCAGCGAGCGTAGCTGCACCATTGCTACCCAAGGTCTGCTCCAGAGGAAGCCAGCAGAGGCCTCCCACCGCTGCCCCATCCTCCCTAGGAAGGGGAGACATTTATTTCTGGTCAGTTTCCTCCTCATGCCTGTGCCCCATCAGAGGGCACTGGTGTTCCTTTCTGAGGGTCCCTCAGAGCCCAGCAGCAGGACCAGTGTGGTAAGCCGGAAGGTACTTGTGCCTGAACTGAATTTCAAACGCCCAGCAAAGAGCTTTGGGCAGGAAGCAGGCCCCAGCCTCTACCTGGAAGGGCCCGGCCTGCATGTGGGCCCAGGGGCCTGCAGTCCACTTGCTTCACAGGAAGGCTGCGTCTGCCCTACACAGGAACCCGTGTGCCAGGAAGGGAAGACGCCAGACCTGAAAGGTTCAGGAGTTGGCTACATCTAGTCTCTCGCTGCGCATCTGGGGAAACTGAGGCCTATAGAAACCCAGTGACTGGCACCAGTCAACAAATAAGAGCAGAGGCAGGAGTAGTCACCGGTCTCCATGCTGTGTAGCTGACCTGAATCTACTGTGGCCAGACCTGGGAAAAGCAATTCACCCCTGGCTGCCATCACCCCTCCCTAACCCTGAAGACAGCTGGGAGAGATGGGGGGCCAGAGTCCCCCCACCTGGAGAGACAGCCCCAGCCAACACCAGCCAGGCAACTAAGCAACTCTAGACCTGCCCTGGGAGGGACTGAATGCTCTCTCCCCTCCTGAAGCCCCCTCAGGACCCCATTTCTTATAAGCACTCCACCCTGCCCCCCACTTCACCCTGCCATTTTCCAGCAAAGCTCTCCCTGCAGCAGCCCCCAGGACCCTGCCCTGCCCAGCTTGCAAAGCCTGACCTCCAACAAGGTCACTGGCCTGCTCGCCTCCCCTGGGGCAGGGCCATCCACCTATTCAAACCCAGGGTCTTGTGGGTGGTCACCACGCATGCCCGTGCCTGGCCCCAAAGGGACCCCAATCAGGAGAGAAGGTCACCTCTGACCTTCGCCATGTCCCCAATCAGGCGCATATTATCTGAAATCTTAAATATTGAACAGTATCTTAAACTTACTAGGGGAACTTTAAGAAACTAACCAATTTGGAGGATTCTTCTGTAAAGAGAATTAAAGAGAAGAAAGGAAAAGAAAGTTCATAAAGAGAGAAAGGCAAGCCCACTAATTTATGTTCATCAGGTGGGACTCACCTGCCCGGTGTTGTAGGGACCAAAAGCATTCTCCCCCAGGCGCCAAGACCTCCTGTTAGGAAATGCACACAGCATTGCTGGTACCCTTCAAAGAAATCACAGATGCAACGTGGATACACCCAGGCCTGCACCCAGTAGAGCCCATCGGCCGTGCGGCCCATGGCTGCTGGGAATTTGACTCAAGACGGTAGCATGTGCTCCCAGAGTAGAGGCAGCCAGCGCAGAATAATATTAATACTAGTAATACCCCAAACCATGGTGGTGCTGAGAATGAAGAACAACTGCAGGTTAGAGAGGGCAAGAGGGTCCTGGGGCTGGGCGATCGTCAAAAGAGAAGGGCCGGTAGAAGGATGCCCACATCCTGCCGGGACAGCACCTGGGATGTGAAAGGTGACACGCACCAAGGACTGTCCAAGGAGCTGTATTCCCAAAGGTGCTGATGAGTGCCTCCCACCCTCTTATAAACAGCTGCCTTCCCCAAGATTAGCTCAGGCGAGAGCCAGAAGCTGGCCAAAGAGGGGGCTGTCTACTGGGCGGGGATCCCCACTGTACCCGAAGCATAGGAGCCTAGATGGGGAAATACACAGTTTATTTCATATCTCTAACCGAAATTTAACATTACCTTCAATTAGACACCTAGGCAGTAAACACAACAGTTTAGCTGTAACTATGACTTTGTCACCAACAGAAATCACAGGTATTTTCGTATCACATTACAGCTTGTATGGCTACCTCGGTATATTTGCTTATGTTCCCCATTACTTCAAATTACAGCCATCCCACTGCTAAGACTTTTTTTATATAATGCTTTAATAAAGAAGCCAACATACTCCTATATCAAAATAGTTTTTTCACATTTGATAACTGCATTTTAATATGACTGGTTTTCTTGGTACTCTTTCATCCTGAGTCAGATTCCATAGTTCAGCAGATGGCCAATTGTGCCCGAGACCCCTGCCCGAGTGCAGACATCAGAGGTGGCATTGGGGACCTCGGCCTCGCATGGCAAACAGCCCAAGAAAGTCCACAGGTGGCATGATTCCCCCCAGTAGTGAAATGCACAAAACCAGTCTACCCCTGTGGGGCTGCTGGCTCATCAGCTCTATGCCCACCTCCAGGGAAGCCCACCTGTCCCCACACCTTGCCAGCTGCCAAAGAAGACAGTCAGCTCTCCTGGTCAAGCAAGGAGCCCACTGGGATAAACTGAGCAGCAGTCACCTCACTGGCCAACTGCTCTGCGCCTCCATCTTGCTTCCACACAGGCAGGGACTGGCAGGCAGGACCGCTAGGTATCCACAGAAAGCCAGAGTCTAAAAGAGAAGGAGGTGCAGGATGCATCCACTCTTACACCTGGCTCTTGGAGGATGGAGTACTTCAGGGGAAAGTAAAATAATGATAATAAGACCAAATAGCATCATTCTAAAAAAATAAAATGGAAAGAGCTTGGTACCCATCAGAGAAAAGCAGCTCCTATGGAAAAATTAAAAAAAAAAAAAGCAAGCCAGAAACTAGGAAGGGACTCCTAGAGATAATGTAGCTGACCAATTTGAAGATATAGGAGATGCACTGAATAGAAAAGTGGGCAGGAAAAATTTTTCTTAAAAAGGTCAGGTATGGAAAATAAAGTCAGCAGTTTCCCAGAGTGGAGAGCCCACGGAAAGGAGGAGTCGAGAAGAACCGAGATACGGAGGGCAGGTCCCAAGCGTCTGCTTTCCCTGTTAGAAATTCTCAAGAAGAAAGAGACAGCAAAGAGGGGCTCGTCAAATAAGCGCACACGCACCTCCGGGTCACTGGGACTTGCCACGTTCTGAAGAGAGCTAATGGGCGGATCTAGATCTGAGGAATGGGAGAAGCTCTGAAAACCTCGTGGGATACAGAGAACACAAGCAGCAAATAGATTCTGTTCCGCAGAGCCGGGAATACACTGACACCGGGCGTGGCCTCAGCAACATTGGCATCTTCAAGTTCTGCTGGGAGAAGACCAGGCACCGAATGCTGCATCCACCAAATGCTGCACCCGGTGGGCCCCGCAGCAGAGCAAGCCTGGGGAGGCATCCAGCCCCACCGTCCTCTCACGCCCGGCGCGGAAGGCTGGCCAGGCAGATGCTCCAGCAGAGGACAGGACCAGGAAATGGGGCATGCATGGCAATATGGGATAAGTTAGCTTATTTGACTGTGGAGAAGTTCAAGAAGCATAAAGGAATACGTATAAAGATGTGCTAGGCCCTGAAACTTGGAAGACTGTCCTTCCACCGATAACATCCGTGCAGTAAAATGTTCTAGCTCCTTCTCCATAGTTCTCATCACAAATCTTTCCATGCCAAACATGTATGGAACTAGTATTGTAAATGCTATCTGTTTGTATTCGTGTTAAAAAATCATCATGTAAACAAAGCTCAGGAAATTATGGTAGAAGAATAAATTTTAAAAATTCTTAAACCTTGATTATTAAAAATGTATGTATGTATGTATACACAGTCCTTGTAGTCCATGGATATATATATATATATATATATATATATATATATATACACACAGGTATATACATATATTTTTAAAATCAATGTTTAAGAATATATAAATTAAGGTGTGTGTGTGTGTGTGTGTGTGTGTGTGTGTGAATGAAACAGGGAAGGTAGAGTGTTAAAAGGAGACTTCAGGCTCCTGTTTTCCTTCCTATTTGGCCTGGGAAGTACCCCATTAGGGACTGACCAGAGCTGATGAGTCACAAAGTACAAGTCTAAGTGTGCCCCGAATGTCATCATGTTTAAAAGCAAATAAATCAAAAGTATGAAGATAAAAATAAGAAGGGGGAAATAAGCTATTGATCATTTTGTCCCTTGGGAAAAGGTCATGGAGCCTGGGAGGGGGGGACAGAACCTTGATTTTCCTTTTGAGCCCTCACTATTATTTGAATTTGTTTTTAACCATGAGCATGATGTACCGTCCTATGAGTTGAGAAGACACACAGAATTATAAAAATAATGTACAAAATTGTGTTATAAGCATAAAAGACTTTGCATACATCGAGGAGAAAGCACACATCGAGAGCGAGAAAGCGATATATATACACATATGTATATACATATATAGATGCAAAAATAAAAACAGACACCACATTGTGTGAATAGGTGTGAACATACACACCACAGTAATACAAGGCCCTGGGGCGGGGCGCAGACGGTGGCCTTGACAGATGGGTGGAGTTCCTGCAAGAGTGCAGGAAGATCTCAGGGCGCCCCAGGTGGACAGGCGGGGAGGCCAGAAATTATCAGTCAGGTCTGCAGAGCGGAAGTGGGACTCTAGGATTCACAGAGAGGGGTGATGTGCAAGTGACCGTCGCGGGGTCCTTGGCTGCTGCCACCAGACCCTCGTGTTCTTGGTGGCTTCTGAGGTCACTACCAGGCAAGCTATCCCTGAGGTCACAAAACAGACAGCTGCCCAGGGCAGACCAAGCGCTCTGACAACACCGCTTGTTGAATTAACATCTAGCATGGAGTGAGAGGGGCAGCTGGGCAGTTGTTCTCGGGGTGCACAGCCTCACTGTGCAGGCACAGCAGGAGCTCAGCAATGGGGAGCTGCCAGCACCACTCCCTGGAGCTTGCTCGGGGCAGACAGGCCTGGCCCGCCGCTGATGGGAGCGAAACGCATGTCCAGGTCCCATGTCCAGGTCCAGAGGGGCCGAGAGGGTGGTGGGGAGAAGACGTCTGTGGTCGGTAAGAGGGGCTGCCAGGCATCCCGCAGCCTGGCTGTGGTGGGGAGGAGTTTAGATGGTCAGAGAGGGGCAGTAACTTGAAGCTCGCTCCAGTAAGCTCCTCAGAAGGCCTGGCTCTGGGGCGGAGAGAAGTTGGGGCTGGAAGGAGGCCCCCATTCCTGAGATGCGGGAAGAGGGGCTGGGATGGAGGTAAGGGGTAGCCTCCAGTGGTATCTAAGGGGTGGGGAGGTGGGCAGATCTGAGCGAAGGCGCAGGGAGCCTCCTTTTGGGCACAGGTTGAATGCCAAGGCCCAGCAGGGAGCAAGGGGATGCAGGTGAGGAGGAGAAGGGCTCTGGGCAGCCCTGGGGAGGCCCAGGGAGACAAGCCACATTGGCAAAAGGCCCAAGGAAGGCATGAGGATGGAAGACCTCGGCAGGTGTGCCCCAGTGCATGGGCAGGTGCCGGTAGCCTCAGGGGGCAACACACCTGCACCCACGAATACACAGAACAGGCCAGCTCGGTCAGCCCAAAGGGTAGACCAAACCCCTCGCAGATCCCAAGCCCAGCATGGACGCTGGGCCATGATGACACCCAGGTCTCTGATTGTGGTGAACTGTCCCAAAATGTGGAGAGCAGGGAGGCACCCCACTCCGCAGTTCTCCAGGGCCTGTCAGGGAGCAGGCAGGAGCTGGAACACAGGTACACCATCACAGGGGAGGGCTTCGCTGGCCTCCATGAGGCCTGCCCAGGTAGAAAAAGGAGACCAGACTTAAAGTACAGGATGAAGAGCCTGGGAGTGGGCAGAGATGTGCCCGTCCTGGGCCATCCTGGGAGGACCGCAGGGCCCTGACTGTGTGGATCCCACGTCTCTTTCTTTGAAGACCCTATCTTCCCTCATGGTGGAGGGAAGCCAGTGCCATGGGGCAGCTTCTCTGCGGAGAGACAGTCTCTCAAGGACCACTGAGTCAGCGAGAGTGTGCAGGCCCAGCACACGACTGGCTGCCCGTGCACAAATGTGTCTGCACTAGTGCATACCACACACATGCACACTCAGGCAATCTCTCTCTTCTCTCTCTCCCTCCCCCCCCCACCATCATCCCATGGCTCCCAGTTCCTGGAACACAGGCATTTGCTAGCCTCAGAGGCCTGGGCTCCCTTCACTGCCCCTGCCCCCAACACTTCCCTACAGACCCTGTTTCTGAACAGCCCTCTTTCCATGGCCCGGCTGCTCGGGGGCAGAGGAATGTTGCCATCCCTACTGTGTGCCATGGAAGACATGATGTGCAGCCCGTATCCAGTCCCTATAGACGCATTTCACATCCGCAGTCGGAGGAGCACATTGCAAGGGGCAGAGATGTAGGAAAGACTTGGGGGGCCAGGGCTGGAGGAACCCTTGAGTCTGCAAAGAAGTGGCCACCTCAACACTGCGGGGACCGTGGGGGACTTGGGACAGAGGCACTGCCAGGTCCACAGACCCACGTTGCCCAGCATCAACAAGCCCCGGGGAAGTGTCCTGACAAGGATGTGTGCAGACACACATGCAGATATGTGTGCATGTGCAGGCACTATACATGTGGCCCATGGAGGTGTGTTGTATAATTTTCACTAGAAAGTTGCCTTTTTGCCTGTGCATGTTTTTGAGCACATGCATGTGTACGTGTGCAGGCATGTGCGTGGTCAGGTGTACCTCTGTGCTCATGGGTATACAAGTGCATTATTGACACACTTGAGTACTGAGTTGGGACTGCACGTATGTCCATGTTTAGGTGTGTACACACATGCACAGCTGTGTGTGCCCATGTGTCCTGTGTCTGAGTGTGCATGGGGGTGTACGTGGGGCATCTGTGTCTATGTGTACAACTCTGTTACATCTGTACATGTGTGCGCGGCTCCCCTGGAAAGCAACTGGGGAGATGTTTTCAAAGACATGCTTCCCGGGGGAACATGGTCTTTCCTGCAGCTTCAGGTTTCAAAGATGGGTGTGTCAACAACAGTGGGATGAAATCCTCATTGGGAATCCTGGCTTGGTACATGTGCGCGCGACGAACACACACACACACACACACTGATGCACACCCACAGGTCTTCAGTCATCCAGGCTTAGGCTGTGAGTGGGGGTCCTGTTTGAGACCCAGAGGACAGCCAGCGTGAAGAGGGCCCAGTGCTCTGGCACACATGACCCAGCGTCTGCACTGAACACAAAGCCTGGGTAAGTCTGCAGCCTTTTCTCCTCCGGGACCGCCCCCTGGAGCACTGCCAACCTCGGTGGCCATGGGTAGTCCTGTGGGTCTGGGCAGGGCAGCCTGGTGGTCCCCAGGAGAGCTCTGCAGTTGAAGAACACAGGACAGGACACCAAGCCCCATCTCTGCGAGCCAGATACGGCCGCTCAGTCACAAGACTCAGTTTCCCCATCTCTAAAGAGGACAAAGGTACCTCAGCAAGGTCAGGAGGGGCGTGAGCCACAGAGGGCGGTGCACACCACATCCCCTGGCCACACTGGTGCCCGGCTCCACCCCGAGGCTGGCCGGACGCCCCAAACAGGCTTTCTGAGGTGTGAGAGCAAGCCCAGTTCAACCATTTTATTTTGAATTTTATTCCAAGAATGCAAATTAGTCCAGCCATTATGATAAAGCCATATGGAGGCACTTTAAAAAACTAAAAATAGATCTACCTATGATCCAGCTATCCCGCTTCTGGGTATGTGTCCAAAGGAAATGAAATCTGCATTCCAAAGAGATCCCCGCATACCCCTGTTTATCGCAATCTATTCACAGTGGTCAAGACATGGAATCAACCAAGGTGTCCATCGATGCACGAATCCATAAAGGATCACACACACACACACACACACACACACGCACGCACGCACATACACCATGGAGTACTATTAACCCTGGAAAAAGGATGAAATTGGAGGATGTTATATTGAGGGAAAACAGCAGGGCACAGACAACTGCTTCATGTTCTTACTCCCAGGTGGGGTAGAAGACAGTGGATCTCACAGCAAGAGGGAGCAGGGAGGTCACCAAAAGGGGGAGGGGGAGAGGGGCTGGGGCGAGGTTGGTTTCGGAGACAGCAGCTGGTTGGTTTCGGGTGAGTGTGGCACAGCGGTAACTACAGACAAGCCTGGTGTCTGTATTTGCACAATAGGCAGGAGGAGGATTGGGAAGGTTCCTACCACCAAAAATAATAAATGATTGAGGTGATGGATATGCCAATTACCCTGATTTGATCATTACACAATGTATGGGAACATCACACTGTACCCCACAAATAGGTACAGTCATTATGTGCCAATCAAAAATAAAATAAAAACACTTTTAAAAATACCCGAGGGAGGCGCCTCCCAGCTGGGGTAAGCTTCAGGAAGCCAGTGTTCTCTAATTTATCTTTTACTCTCAAAAGGCGGCGTGACTCTGTTTCTGAAGAGTTGGGGACAGGACATCCCCTGAAGGCTCATTTTTTACACCCCAAGTTAGAAAGGCTGGAGGCGGCTTAGAAAGGCAGCATGCATGCCTCAGGACAGCGAGGCTGAGACCCGGCACGGGCGACGTCCGCAGGCGCAGACTGGCCACTGCTGCCCACAGTCCAGGTTCTATACTCCCGTCTACTCTGTGGACCCCTCTGGGCCCCTAGAAGATAGAGGCCATGACCTCTGTAGGCCCAGCTGAATCTCCTCAGATTCAGAGGGCTGGGACGCCCCGCTTTGGGAGGCACTGGCCACGGAGTCCATGGAGCCTCTGCTGACTTCCAAACCCATCCATCATCCCTCACAGGCTGGACCTCGGCCAGGGGTCCCTGCTGAACCCTCATCCCACGAGACCCCAGGGCCACACAATGCACCCTGCCATCCTTGTGTCCCCTCCCCAAGAGAGCAAGGTGGCTTAGCGCAGGCTATGCCTGTAGGACCTTGCCCCAAGGAGGTCACCAACAGGCAGGACTGAGTGGATGGGCCGGGATGAGGCAGCTGGGAGGGCACCATAGAGGGACGCACAGGTCCCTCTCCCCTCGGGCTGCGGCTCTTCCCTGCCCGGCTCTGCCAGCCTCCCCCTCCCACCGGCCAATCCCAGCAGCATCTGCGGCGGCTGTTATCTCCGACCCATGACCACGATTACTTCGCTCTCCTTCTGGAAATTCTTATCTTTTCCCTGCACACATTAGCTCACACTTTAGCTAAACCTAATAGATCCCATTCACCAGGAGTGGAGATTGTTTTTTAAAAGCATTTCTAATGAATCTGGAGGGAACCACTTGGCCAGTGGAGGCACCTGGGGGACCCCAGTCCTCAGAAACAGATGGGTACACACGGGGCCTCCTGTCAGCACCAGAGGACCAGAGAACAGGACGGCAAACAACTGTTTTTTTTTATTTTATTTTATCTAAAAAAACAATTATCTCCTGTTGAAATATCCTTGAAGAAATTTAATCAAATCAAAGATGTTCAGGCCCTGAATGCAGAAGTTACATGCCTCGGAATACTCCCCAAAGTACTGCTTGTTCACATGGAGAAACACTCTGTCCCCAGTGAGAGAAAAACCTTGAAAACACCAGTGCTTTTCCCCAGGGAAAGGCGAATATGAAGAGGAAAATACATAGGATGGAATACTACGTGGTGAGAAAAAAGAATGAACTTGACCCACTTACATCAGCAAGTGTGAATCCCCAGACCACCCTGAGCTGACCAAAACAAGCTGCAGCCTTGGTGGGCTGGGTGACCCAGATACTGGCAAGTGCTGGAGGAGTGAGTAGCGACAGGAGGAGCCCGCTGTCATGGAATGAGCCCTGTGGTGGAGCACATGCTTTACACGCCTCCCCCAGTTCAGTTCCCGCAGCAACCCTCTGAGGCCAAGAGCCCCTCACTGCTGAGGAAACCGAGCATCGCCGAGCTCAGGAGCTGTTGAAAGATGCACAGGGAGAGGCTGGGTCTACCCGGGAAGACTTCGCAGAAGAAGTCAGAATGTCTTCATAGACCCCCTTCATATCAACACTCATCCATCATCCATCCATCTATCCATCCATCCATCCATCCATCCATCCATCATCCATCATCAATCCATCCATTCATCATCCATCCATCCATCTGTCCATCATCTATCATTAATCCACCCATCCCTCTATCCATCATCCATCCATCCATTCATTCATCTATCCATCATCCATTCATCCCACCATCTATTCATCACCATCCATCAGCAATCCATCCATCCATCCATCCATGATCTATCCATCCATCCCTCTATCCATCATCAACCCATCCATTCATCCATCATCCATCCATTCATCCAACAATTCATCCATCAGCAGTCCATCATCCATTATCCATCCCACCATCCATCCATCCATCCCATCATCCATTCATCTACCAGTTCAGCTATCATTAATTCATCCATCCACCCATCCATCCATCCATCCATCCATCATCTATCCATCCATTCATCTATCCATCATCAATCCATCCATCCATCTATCCATCATCCGTCCATCCCACCATCCATTCATCCACCAATTCATCCATCAGCAATCCATCATCCATTATCCATCCCACCATCCATCCATCACACTATCCATTCATCCACCAGTTCAGCCATCATTAATCCATCCATCCATCCATCCATCCATCCATCCATCCATCCATCCATCTATTCATCCATCCACCAACCCTGGCTTTATCTAGGTCAGGAGCATTCAGGGGAGAATTAAAGCCTAACCTGCCAAACCAAGACCACCACCCAGAAGAGACCCTCAGCTTCTGGGATCTCTCTGCCTAATGGATGAGGGAGCTGATGTCCTGGGTGTCCACACCCCACACCCCGAGCAGCTTTCAACCAACACCTGCAGAGAGGGACCGACGGCACTCTACCCCTCACCCCGGAAAGGGTGACCCCATGCCCAAGACAGCACCTTTCCCAGAGTCCCCAGTAGACTGACAAACTGATGATATAGATGGACAAGGATCAGACCACATAGAATAAAGCCCCCACCCACAACCTCTGCCGCCACCAGGCCCAAGTGACCAGCACTTGGCCAGTGACTGCCAGCTGCTTCTATCATCTTTATCGCTATGTCCAACTCAGGACCGACGAGAGAAAGCCCAACATGCCCCCTGAGTCAGTGTGCCCATCTTGGGCCAGCCGCCTCGGTGCCCAGACCAGGCCTCCAGCCGGGGCACCTGGAGGCTTTCCTTGTTTCCACAGGTGTCCCCTGCCCCCTGAACAACAGCCGTGCATTCTCACCAGGAGGTCTTCACCGGCTTCGTAGGGGCCCAGCCAGTGCCCACAGAGGGGCCTTGGTAATGAGTCACCCTTTACAGACTGCCCTCCCTCCCTGCAGAGGTCTTCACCCCCACACCTACCTCGTGCACACCAATCCCCATTGCACAGCCTGCTAAGGCCCCTGCCGTGCAATGCTCCTTCCCCAGCATGGGCGGTTTCAGGGTTCAGGAACAACAGCGGCGCAGGGCTCCAGTAAGGAGCCGGCCATGGCCCTGGAGGAGGGCTGGGGCAGGCAGGCTGGAGTCACCCTAAACCTGACATCTCTCCCCTGGGCTCCTGCCCCCTGACCTCCCGGCCTCATCCTAAGAAGCTGGTGGTCTTCCAGGAGCCTAAGCTCCTGCTAGTCGGCTTGGTCAGTTAGAGGCATGACATGCTCCTCAGAGGAAGATGGCCACTCCTGCAGTCCAGTTGGGGTGAAAAGACAGCCCAAGAGCCCAGGGCCCAGTGCAGCGTGGCCCCAGGAGCTGCACCTCCCCAACACCCTTCCTGCCCACAGCAGCAAGAGTGCCTCCCGTGAGGTGGTGCAGGCTCCTTCTGGGGACTAGCACCCTGTTCCCAGGAGAGAAAAGGAGCATTATCCCCTTCCAGCATTATCGAGAGACAAACCTGCACAGCCAGCACCGGCTTCTCCATTGCTAAGGAGAGCAGCGCTCAGCCCCCAAGCTGCCGGTGCAACCAGACAGAGCATTCAGAGCCCAGAGACTAGCCCTCAGTCCTTCCATAGGTCCCTGCTGCTAGCCGGGCGTGGTGGCGCACGCTTGTAATCCCAGTACTTTGGGAGGCGGAGACCAGAGGATCCGGGTTCGAGGCCAGCCTCAGCTCGTGCACGCGCGCGCGTGCACACGCTCTCTCTCCCTGTCTCTCTCTCTCTCTCTCTCTCTCTCTCTCTCTCTCTCTACTTAGTGAGGCCCTCCGCAACTTCGTGAGACCCGGTCTCAAAATAAAGTATAAAAAAATAGGGCCGGGGGCGTAGCGTGGAGGTAGACCGCCCCTGCGTTTCAATCCCTGGTACCGCAAGAAAGAAAAAGAAAGAAAGAAAGAAAGAAAGGAAGGAAGGAAGGAAGGAAGGAAGGAAGGAAGGAAGGAAGGAAAGAAAGAAAGAAAGAAGAAAGAAAGAAAGAAAGGAAAGAAAGAAAGAAAGGAAAGGAAAGGAAAGGAAAGGAAAGGAAAGGAAGGAAGGAAGGAAGGAAG